>PVHP010005681.1:0-64235 GCA_004024765.1 Zapus hudsonius
GAGGCAAACTTGAACCAGTGAAAACTTCCTGCACTTATATCTTCCCAGGCAGTCCTTCCACTGACTCCTGTCATCGAATACCTCCTCTGTCTTCTGGGGCTCCTGATCCCATTGTGGAATGTTACTCCCATTTGGTCAAGCCCTACCCTTGTCATCAGACTTCTTCCCTCCACCACAGAACATATGACCAACAGCCCATCTGTGGTGGTTTCAATCAGCTGACCTCCATAAACTCAACTGCTTTCAATGCTTGGTTCCCAGCTGGTGGCATTTAGGGAGATGGAGCCTTGCTGGAGGAGGTGTGTTGCTGAGGGTGAGTTTAGGAGTGTGAGAGCCAGCTCTCCCTGGCCAGACCTCAGCTCACTCTCTTGCTGCTGTTTTCTACCTGCCGTGGCAGAGGTGATGTCCTGCCTCTGCTCTACCATTAATTTTCTGCCATCATGAAGCTTTTCCTCAAGTTTGTAAGCCAAAATAAACCCTCTCTTCCCATCAGCTGCTTTTGGCCAGGTGTCTTGCCTCAGCAAAGAGAAGGTAACTAGGACACCATCCTTTTAAGATCTTCATCACCCTGAGTTGTCTGTTCTCCATCACCTCTAGGCAAACGTCTTTATTTGAACCATGACCTTTTGCAGTTAGCAACATGACCTGAGGAGTTGCTTACAGGGAGAAGACACAGAGCTCCATGTGTGGGGAGGAGTGTTGGCCTTAAGGAGCACATTCATGGTCTAATGTCTACTTTCTACCTGAGAGCCTTTGGGAATATTGCTTAACCTCTGAGTCTTGGCCTCTTCATCTATAGAGAGATCACGATGTGTACTTCTCAGGATTGAGGAGATAATGGACACCTTATGTCCAGTCCTGTGCTTTGAACTAAGTAGAAACTGCTTAGATCTAAAGTGTGATTGTACAGGCTATTGATCTTACCTATAAAAATACCACTTAAAATATTGATTTTCAAGTAGAGAGAGAGAGAAAAGAGAGACAGACAGAGTGGGTGTGGCTGGGGCCTCCAGCTGCTGTGAACAGACTCCAGATGCATGTGCCACTTTGGAATCTGGCTTTACGTGGGTACTGGGGAATTGAATCTGAGTCATTAGGCTTTGCAGGCAAGCACCTTAACCACTGAGCGATATCTCCATCCACCCCCCCCCACTAAATACCATTTAAATACCATTTTTATAAATTCCGCAGCTTTGGTTGAAAGAAGAGTGAGATGAGAGGATGGTGAGACCAGTTGCGTCGGAAACCTCCTCAAGTCTCCACTGAGCCAATCAATATGTCTTCCTTTCAGCTCAAGTCATTCAGGGAAAGCACTGGGCCCCGTGACTGCATCAGTCCGGACTAGTGCAATCAATCAGGACCCTATTTCAAAAGTCCTAATGATTGTTACAGACTGAGTACTTCACCAAGGAGCTCTGTCTTAGCTGGAGTCCTAGCTTTCATTGATCAAGGTCATTGTCATTGCTGCAATTCCTAAACCCATCGCTCACTTGCTTTCACCCCAGCTCTCCCTGAGTTTTACATTCCCTAAGGGTTCAGGTTTCAGGAATGAGCCATGATCCCCCAGAGAAGCAGGCAGAAACTTCTGGGTTGGAGGAGGAGAAAGAAGTCAGGAAGTTCATTTCAGGGGAAAGAACCTGAGCCTCCTCTTCTGTCTTCACCAGGCTTATTCTCAAAAGGGTTGTGAACTTGAACCAAGTGGTATCCATCTAGCACAGTAGCAGGTGGACAGTCAGGCAGCAATAGACAGAATGGACAGGCCCTAATAGTACTATAAGAACCCCCCTGAAGGTGGAAGGGACCACTCTGGCTCCCCTGAAGGTCAAAGGCCTGGAACTCAGCTAGACAAGCTCTCCAAACATCAACAGATAGCAGCGAAGTGGAAGCCATGTGAAGTGAGGTGTGTGGAGAAGAGACGATTGGCTTGCTCCCTCGGTTCTCTGTGGGAAGACTCCAGAAGGAGGGAGGGGACCACGTGGGGTCAAGGATGGAGATTGGTCAAGACCGAGAGCCAGTTTCTTTGCCCCACCGGGGCGGAGCATGCAATATTGCATTTAGATTTTCTACAAATAATTCATTCCGATTCTGTCCTGAAGATTAGCCCTCAAGGCAAGCCGAAGTTTGTAAGGGGGAGAAATTGATCTGAAAAGTTTCTCTAGAAAGTTGACAGCAACTAGGAGGGGGCAACTGTTCCTGGAATAGACCTGACATCTTAATCATCTGGCACCGAGGAGCTGCGACACAGAAAGCTGAAATAAAACTGTAACTCTTTTTCTTTTCTTAAAGAAAGAAACCCAGGCGTACAATACCAGAATAAGAAGCAATTTGGAGAGCTTGCTGGTATGATATTGTCAGTCACACCAGCGATGTGGATAAAAGCTTTTAGCACATGAATAATTTCAGTGAAAGGGCTTTATCGCTTTTTATTTGTTGGGCATTTACAGGAGAATAAACATGCTGCTGTATATTATGTATGGAGTGAAAGTCAGCATGAAATGAAAGCAAAGACCCTCGGACCCAGTTTCCAGAACAGACGGGGTTGCTTAGCAACCAGGCAACTGGAGAATTCTCTCCCCCTTTTCTTTTGTTTTTAGATTGCGCTAACCTTTGATCAATTTTGGCTCCACAACAAAAGCCTTGGATATTTTGAGAGAAGGGTACCTGCTAATTTAGTCGTTACAAGGACAAAGACATGATAACAATTTCTCTCTCTGATTTCATGTTAGCAAAACAGTCTGAAATTCCTTTTAAAAGTCTTATTGCTGGGGGTCTGGATCCCCGATGAATGCGTAATCATGGCTTCAGATGGGGGTTTGCTTTCTCAGTTGTTCCTGATTCTTCCGCTCACTGGCCGGCTTTAGAAGCCTCTTGGTTAGGTCTCCATCCAGCTCCTAAGAAGTTTCCATATACCCAAGTGTTTAAACTCAGCAGCCTGTATGAAACCCTCCTGGAATCAGGGAATACTGAGGTGTGTGCGTGTGTGTGTGTATGTGTGTGTGTGTGTGTGTGTGTGTGTGCATGTGTGTGAACAGCTCCTTTCATGCTTTCCCTTCTGGTTTTCTCAGTTGGAATTCTTTTTTTTTTAATTTTTAAAAATATTTTATTTATTCATTTTTCAAGTAGAGAGATACAGAGAGAGAGATAGAGAGAGCACCAGAGCCACCACCTTGTGGGTCTGGCTTATGTGGGTCCTGGGGAATTGAACCAGGGGCCTTAGGCACTGGAGGCAAGTAAGTGCCTTAACCACTGAGCCATCTCTCCAGCCCTCAGTTGGAATTCTTATAAAACCAGCTTGCCAACATCCACAGGCCCAGGTACCAACCAAGAAAACCCAGAAATCCTTCTTTCCCTCAGGGCGTTGGAGAGCTGTGAGGATAAAGACAGCAGAGACCATGCTGGGGTCTAATCTGATTTGTATGCCGAGGATGAAGGGAAGTACCAGACCGTTTGCATGGAGCATGTTGGAAGCACTGGAGTCTCCCGGAATCAAACTGCCAATAGCATGGGCTCCAGAGGTCGAGCTGATTTCCATGAAATTAACTCTCCTGAATCAATCAGTCAAGAACCCCTAATAAGCTGATAGTGTCTAGTTTTTCTCAGGTGGAGAGAGAAGGGTATTATGAGATGGTTCCTGGCGAGGCAGGAGTGTGAGCGGAAGCTGGGCAAAGTGGATCTGGGCCCTTTCTGAACTCTCTCTTTTTTTTTCCTCAGTGTCTTCTACCAGCCACTAACTAGGGCCCCAGAGGAGCAAAGGCTAATTTCATGGACTTTCCATGACTTGGTTTAACTGAGAAGAAGAATTTTCATGAGGCAAACTCCCAGGCTGGGCAGAGTGTGAGTGTAGAAGCCATGATCTTGGTGTGATTCCCCAAACCTTGTCTGAATGGCCCAGCCTGTGACAGCGCCCCTTGATGTTGAAAGACAAGTCATTCTTCCCATCAGCCCAGTGGGGATGGCTGCAGATGGAGCCGGGGCTGGAGGGGTGGCACATGGCCTTTGCCCCAGGTTTCCTCGTGGATTTCCCATCGGGGTGTGTGGTCAGTTCACTGTCCATTGCAAGTTTCCATCAGCCCCTTGCACTTTGCTGGAGGAGAATGAGTGATGCTGTCCTGCTCCAACGTCCCCCGAGTTCATGGGAGCTTGTCCTTGTCAGAAAGGTGCTTGGCACCTGTCACTTGTCTTCAATTACTGCCCCCTGAGCAACTGCCTGGGTGGGGAAGCACTTTGAACTCTAACTGTCTTTGTGTTTGCACTGTGATTCTCCACCTGCATCCCAGGGAACCTCTCCCACCCCTCCCCTCCGGGCTCACCCCAGAACCTGGACAATCCCCAGGAGTCTGGTGGCAGGCTCGGGGGCCTGGAAAGACACATTTGTTCTTCTGTGCCTTGTGGGGATCCCACAGATTCTATGTCCATGAACATTCTGATGGTCTGTCGATCATCACTGCTTCCTTTTAAGGAAGGATTTGGGGTTACAAAACTACTGTGGCTGAAACACTCTCTTTCCTTCTCGTACTGTGAAAGGAAGCCAAACTCAGAAATAAATAGGTCAGTGGAACAGTTGAGCTGTTAAAAGCCCCACAAACCCTGAGCAGTCACAGAGGAACAGGTGTTGGAGTGGTTGGGTTAAACATTTTACACAGAGACTGTTTCATTCTAAGGCCGGATCATGTCTGGATGAACCTAACCCAGTTACTGACAAGAACTACTCCTAATACACTCCCTGCCCTGGTTGACACTGGAGCCGCGCAATTCAGTGCGAGAACAATCGAATTTAGTAAACTGTATCAACCAAATTGGTCATTCTATGGTGTAGGACCAAGTCAGCAGCCCGCAGACTTAATTCATGTTTGTGTGTTTTTTTCCAAGTTGAGTTAGCGTCATGGGGCGGTCGGTCACCTGTGGGCCTTTGTGTCCTGGTTTTCATTTATGAACTGTAACTTGGGGAAGACATGAGGAAGCTGGCATGAGGCATTTGGGGGAAATTCAGAAACCAACAGAGGTGGTTTTTTGTTTTTGCATTTTTTTTGTAGCTGGAGTTCATAGACCCAGAAATCTCTATTTTTAAAAGCCTTTGAATTGAGTGTGTAAGTAAAATATACATTTCTGTAATGTTAGCTCTTTTAGGTATTCGAAATAACATTTTTCAACTATGAGGAACTCTCATGGAATAAACCATTTGGGTACAGTACGAGCCTTTCTCTCAATGTATTTGTTTTAATGTACTTATCTTTCTGTTTTAACCATCTATGCAAATTTATAATTGGGGTAATTGATAACTGACATGCAGGAGTTTAGCTCGATATATCACGATCACTCTAGATAAGGTAATAAGAATTAAACTCATGGGACTGCAAGAAACTGTTTTATAATTCCGTGGGGCAGCCTAGTGAGAGGCATGAACCTCACCGGGAGTCACTCAAGGAGATCAGGAAGGTGGGTGTGGAGACAGTGAGAAAGAAGATGCTCCTAGGTTAGGAGGCAGGTCCCCTGGGACCTACCATTAGGACTAGGATCTTAACATATGAATTTAAAGGAGACACGTTCAGATCATTGCAGTTTAGAGGACAAAGGTGATTAACCAAAGTTTGGTTGTCATTCAGTTAATCAAGAAAGGCATTCATTTATGAACCGTTTCAGCCTAGATTTGCAGTCAAGCCCATGTGAGCCTAAACCCTTCGTCAGAATGTAGGAGAGAGTTCCTTAACCTGTCTGAGCCTCTGGAGTTTCTGTGAGGCTCCAGTGACATAAGACAGGTGTAGAACTTGGAAGAGTGTCCGGAACATAGCGAATGCTCAACATATATGTTAACATATGTTCTTTATTTGTAACTATTTAATTTCATTTAAATAAAAGGGAGAGAGAGAGTGAGAGTATGGGTACACCAGGGCCTCTTGCCATTACAAACAAACTCCAGAAACATGAGCCACTTTGTGCATCTGGCTTTCTGTGGGTCCTGGGGAATCAAACCCAGACCATCAGGCTTTGCAAGCAAGCACCTTTAACTGCTGAGCCATCTCTCCAGCCCACTTGTAACTTTTTGTGAAAAGAACTTAGCTCAAGGCAATTCAAGAGGGAAAGTCATGTGTTGAGACGTTGCTGGGTTTTCAACTCTGGTAGAGGCTGTGAGGAATTGAGGGAGGGTGGTCCAAGCCTGCTTGTCCACGCGTGTCTTTGGCTTTACGACAAGAAGGCCAAAGTAGTTTGGCTTGGTGATGACCGTGCATCTGAGAGTGAACGAGCTGTAGAACTCTGTGCCTCCCACTGTTGTGAAGCAAGGGGCTTTGAAGACACGTGTCACGGCGTGCTAACCACCATCAGTTCTTTGAGGAGGACGCACGCCAATGGCAGTTAAGGCTGCAGAGCCTTGTTTCCCATGTTCGTTCCTCTTCAAAGAAGTAAAGGAAGGAATCTCAGCTAATTAGCAAAGCCAGGCCCTTGCCCTCCCCCACAAACTCATTTATCAGATAGGCCCCTATTTTAGCCAGTTACTTGAAAAAGCAAACACTCTCTATCAGACGTGTCTCCATCTTAACCAATCACTTTAGTGCATTTTTTATGACAAGTCAAAGGTTAGACAAAGTCAACGCCTGCCGTCTACTTGACCCTGACTCACAGCAAACACTTCTGATCAAGGAAGTTTGGACCTAGGCGTCTCATTGTCCAAACTGTCAGTGGTGCCCAAGTAATTATTATAAATGTCTTTTATATGTCAACCATTATGTGGAAAGTCTTCCCAAGTTCAAGCCCATGAGGAGGAAGTCACCTCCACCTTGGATTCCTCTGATAATCCTGAAAAGATTATTTTCTTAAGCCTAAACAGATATGTATAAAATGGCCCCTGGAAAGATAAAGCTTATGGTACTACCGAGCCATAAACAGGTTGATAGGAGCATAAGCATTAATTACACAGCACGTTCATTTGGGCCAAAATTCTAGTTTTCATTTGAATGTTGAAAATCATTTAGCTATTTGACTATTGGTCTTAGATCAGACTTTTGAACATTCCAACAAGTACAACTGTAGCCTATTGAATTGTCCCGAGTCCTATGGACTGGGCAGGAGGCAGGAAGGAAAGGGGACAGAGAATAAATGAGGAGACTAATGGCTTGGAATGCTTAGGAGAGCAGGAAAATGCCAAGGGAGTGCGGCTCCCCATTTGAGTTTGCTTCGATGTTGTTTCATCCTGTAGAGAAGACGCTGGACGATAGAGCGAGGTGGGCTAGGGTGAGGGTCCTGTGGACCTCTGAGCTACGTCTTGAACCACTGCCATCATTGCTTTGATCAGCCTTATGGCGCGCTGATGAATGGTACCAGCAAGCTCTATGGTGGTGGGCAAGTCGCCATTCTGGTGGTGATCTGAACTTTCCCAAATGCTGGGTGAACAGCCCTCCAGAGGAGGCATGAGCACTCAGGGCTTATGGAAAGCATGGTTTCTGGTGCATTCGGGGTCTCCTGGCTGCGGGGGTGAGGTCTGAGACTGTATATCCAGCATGCACCCAGCAGTCTGAGGACCACCCTATGGAAGAACCCAAGGCATCTTGTGCTGTTGGAATCCAGGATACTGTTGGGGACCGAGAGTGGGCAGCTAATACAGCTGCTAATTCTGATGATCTGGGCTCAGCTGACAGCAGATGGCTTGATGGGGTGTGACTTCAAGACGCAGGGACAGTCTTCTGGTCTATTTATGATTCAATGTCTCCCAGTACCTATTTTCACTCTGGAAGGCACACCACTTCCCGTCACTGGGTAAACCTGTTGAAGGAAGGCTGTGTGTCCAGGAAGAGACTCCACAGGCAGGCCGCCTCTGGACATCCTAACAGCTCCCTTTACCAGCACTGTGTGGCTGAGCATTCTGTGGATGCAGCCTTTACCTCCAGAGGAGTACGAATTTGGGACACAGGTTTCTCTCTTAGCTCATCAGTCCATCTCTTCTCTCCCCCTTGTCACTGTCTCCACACTGACCCTCCTGATCTCCTTGAGTGCCTTCTGGTGAGGTTTGTGCCTCTCACTAGGCTGCCCCACGGAATTATAAGACAAACAGTTTCTTGCAGTCCCATAAGTTTAATTTTTATTTCTGCTCTGAAGCACAAGTTAGCTCACATAGCAAGGGACATGGTTTGTGATGAAAAATTGAGCAACACCAAGCTGGGCCGAGGCGTGAGTGAGGTCACGCTGCAGCTTCAGGTTTGAACTGTGTGAGCAGACACCTCCGTGCTGAGCCCCATCCCGACTCTAGCCCACAGAGCCCTGCTGTTTCAGGGTCCACTGCTCGCTTGGCTCTCTGAGCCCCCATATGCCACATTGTGTTTGCCCATACTTGCCTCCCTCGCTACCCACTCTGATGTGGGTTCAGTGTCTTGCTCCTCCATAAATGTCCAATGTCTATCAACACGCCTGATGCATAGTAGTCCTGCGTATCAGTCTGGCTAAGTGTGTTTCAACAGCAGAAACTGGGCTGGAGAGATGGCTCTGCGGTGAAGTGCACTTTCCATGCAAGAGGCCTGAGAGTGCCTGAGTTCAAATCTCCAGAACCCATGAGAGCAGCTGGGCATGGCCAGGCACACCTGTCACCCCATAGGGGAGCAGAGCTCATGAAAACAGAATGACAAGCCTGGGATCCAAAAGAGACTTCAGCTTAAACAAGAACAGGAGGGAGAGGGCGCTGGAAAGGGCCATCTGATGTTCTGGCCGCTGCAGGTGAGCACACCCTGGACACCCTGATGTAGGGGGGTTCATGGGACATTAAATGGGAGCATGCACGTACACACACACACACACACACACACACACACACACACACCATATTACACAAATACACAAGCAAAAAACCCTCAGAAATTAATTTCCTCCGTCCAGGAGGTCTACATCCCATGATTAAGGTGTGATGTTTCTGGCTGTCCTGTTTCTGGCTTGTGATTGGCTGTCCCCTCCCTGTCTTATCACCTCCCCTGTCTGCAGGTTGGTCTTCAGATCTTTATATTTTAAGGATACAGGTCGTCCTTAATTAGGGCCCACACTAATGACCTCATGTTAATTTCATTACCACTTTCAAAACCTTATCTCCAAAGGTAGTCACATCATGACACACCATTATTTAAGACTTGAGTGTGTGAATTTTGGGGCCACAACTCAGCCTACGCCAGAACGTCCTGTCAAGGGTTGAATGAATAAACTGTATCAGTGTGCCTGTCTTGTTCATAAACAAATCCTCTTCTTGTCTCTTCTGGACACATCTCAATAGACATGGAAGTTTTCCTGGGCAGTACACAAATAGGAGGGCACATTTCAAAACTGAAGTCACACCTACTGATGCTAAAACATGAGACGCTAAGTGGGTTCCTGCGTTCTGGCGGCTCTACAGGCTGCGATGGCCCTGAGCTCCCTGGGAAACATGGGAATGCTCTAGGCGAGACAAGGTTTGGCTCCGGACCACTTTCTCTAGATCACTGCTGAGCTTCCCACTGCTAAGCGTGTGTGCGGCTGAACGAAGGCAAGAGCCTGCATCCCAAAGGAGTCAGGAAATTGAAATCATAGAAGAGTTCTCAAGCTCCAGATAATCTACTGTGAAGCAGAAACCCCCACGAGCTGTCCACAGTTTGCAAAATCCTCCTCTTCTCACAAGGTCACTGCCACTCTCACCATTCTCCAACCCTTATGAATGTCTGTAACTTGGGGCCTCATGGTAGCTCCAGGGCGTGGCAACAGAAAGGGCCTCCCCGAGTCCTCCCTCTGCTCATCTGAAATCACCTGCCCTGAAGATGATGCTTTCAGGGATTATTCCTATCACTTCTTTTTAGTTATTTATTATTTTATTATTCATTTGCAAGCAGAGAGGGATAGAAGAGAATGGGCACACCAGGGCCTCCAGCTGCTGCAAACAAACTCCAGATGCATGTGCCACTTTATGCATCTGGCTTATGTGGGCACCGGGGAGTCGAACTTGGGTCATTAGGCTTTGCAGGCAAGCGCCTTCACCACTGAACAATCTCTCCAGCCCTATTTGTAGTGTTTCTTAAATCACCTGTTCTACCCCCATAGGCTCTTAGGAAGCAACAGACATGTTGGCTTCACCTCTGTCTGTAAGAGGGACTCTGGCATTGCTTGCTAAATGAACCCATGTTCTATCCAGTTGGTATCGTTTTTTGGCACCCATGTTGTTGAAGTTAGCTTCACAATGCTGGGATGAACATTGAACCAGACACAGTTTATGGGAGGAAGGGATTTATCTCAGGCCTACAGATCCAGGGGAAATTCCATCAATGGGGGAGAAGCTGGCTTCCTTTCATAGATCCAAGCAGAGAGAAACCACCAACAGCCAGCACTGTGAAAGCCAACAGCCACCACTCAAACTGCTCCCTCCACCTCTTTGGGCTAAACTCAGATCCGCTCCCAGTGACATGCCCCCTCTAGCAGGAATCTGCCTGCGAGGGACTCAAGCAGGATGTTTAATCAAAAGTGACCGAATCTATGGGGCCAAGCCTTCAAACCAGCACACATGTCCTGTACAGTTTATTGAGCAGTTACTTCACTCTGGCCTATGCGTCGCACTTCATAACCTTTATCTCGCTTCATTCTGTCCCTCTGAAATACATACACTACACATCCACATTTAACAGAGAGCAGAGGCTTCACGTGCTTGGACAACTTGTCCGAGGTCACAGAGATGATGTCACGAGAGCAGGATCTGAAGCCGAGCAGCCTGACTGCACACAGGATGTGGGACTGGCCTCTGCAGAATGGCGGTGCCACCAGGAATTCAGAACAAACCTGACCAGATGCCAGCTTTCCTCACTTTGGTGCTGGTACCCAGAGAGCCCCAGGGCAGCTGAAGACCATCCTTTCAAACAACCCACCTGGGCAGCATCTTGCCTTTACACCAAGAGCTGGGATTTCCCGTGCCAGGTCTTCAGCTCATTTGAGATATTTGTGGTGCCAATGTGCCTCACTTAGGTCACGTGTACACATGTTCAAACACACACACACACACACACACACACACACACACACACACGAAAGGCTTGGGCCTGAGAGCACATGACCAAGAGCTCTTGAAAATGGGTCTTGATATCTTTGAATTTTAATCTTTCCCTAGATGTTGTCCCCAACCCCCCTTCTCCCTCCAACCCCAAATAGCCAGCATAAGAACTCGGCACCTTTAACTGCTGTCCTTTTCCAAGGGCCCAGGGACAGTCCCTCAGTGCCACGTAGAAGACTCAATGTGCTAGGTAGACTGTGAAAGAAATACATGTCACTTCCCCTTGGAAATACGAAATCAAAGAACATACATACATATAAAGGTAGTTCATTGCTAAGCGTGATGCGTTATTAGCAACAATTCTCAATGAATAGCTCGTAAGAATAGCATCACGCCCATCTCTCCCTTCCGATAACAGCAAGCACCCATTAGCCCTGTGAGGGGGGCTCAACTTGCTCTCAGATGACCAGTGAGAGCCTGTGTTTGGGGGTGTCTCTATAGCCCACACCTCTGGGAACCAGGTGTGTTTTTCCCCAGGTCAAATTCGGCTGTAAATTACGTTTTGCTTTCTGTCAGCTCTGTGACAGCTAAAATCATATTTGCTGTCGGAGGTGACAGGGTCCACAATGGTGATGTATTAAAGTGCCGCAGACTCACCGAGGAGCAGACATCGAGTTCCTCTTGCACATTTCTGTCACCTGTGTGTGGCCTGAGCTGGTATGTCTGTGGCTGGGGCCAGGCCTGGATGGGCAAGTATTTTTTATTTATCAGAAGTGTGCTAGATGCCAGATTCAACCTCACCCAAGTCACAGTAAACGTGACAGGTTCCACTCAGATCTCGAAATAGCTTCATACGTTGACTGAATTCGCTTGACAAAACGCAGACCTCCATTCCCTAACTTTTAAGCCCTGTACGCGGACTGTATTCAGATGGATCAATTCCACTCACAGACAACCAGCTTTATTTACCACTGGCTCTGTGTCCATTGCCCCATCCCCCACCAATGCCTAGTTTTTTTTTCATTTTAAGAAACCAAGCAGGGTAAAGTGGCTTTTTGCAGGTTCTGTGTATGCATGGAAATGTGTACATGTGTGCCTTCATGTGTGTGTGGGTATGTGTGTAGCCAGTGGCTGATGTCAAGTCTCTCCCTCAGTTGCTCTCTACCTTGTGTGCTGAGGTAGAGCCTCTCACTCGTATCCAGCATTTTCTGATCTGACTAATCTAGCTCTCTGACTTGCCCTGGGGTTCTCCTATCTTTTCTCATGAACCCCAGGATTATAGGTGGGTCACCATGCCTGCCTGCCATTTATGCGTGTGCTTAGGATTTGAACTCAGATCCTCACACTTGCAAGGTAAGGACTTTACTGATGGAGCCATCTCCCCAGAACTGCACTGGCTTTTGTCAGTTGAGATGTATGGCTTAGTGAGGTCACTGCTCATTGGGTCAAAGCGTGATGTCTTCTGCCCTTGCCTGGCCCTGAGCAACGGGTCTTTGCCGTGTGTGTGTGTGTGTGTGTGTGTGTGTGTGTGTGTGTGTGTGTGTGTGTAAATTCATCTTCTCTCCTTTTTTTTCTGGATTTCTTCCTTGGAGGATTGGAGCTGACTTCTGAGACTCTATCTCTGTAAACACATGAATCTATCTATTAATGCAGCCACTTAGGCACCCTTGATATAGGCCTGGCCATGATCATGTTATACATGTGATCACTATCTCCCATCCCCCAGGGGATACATGGTCACCATCACACTGTACATGTGATCAGAATCTCCCATTCCCAGGGCATACATGGTCATCATACACTGTACATGTGATCACCATCTCCCATCCCCGGGGCATCCATGGGGGAGACAGAGTTTGAACTTGAGGCCTGGCCCCCCTCCAAGGCCCATTCAATCTCCACTGAACCACGGCGCCATAGCTCACAAACAATGAGTATGCTAGCCTTTGTTTTGAATGATGGGTGTACTGGGGCATCCTACAAGCCCAGGCTCAGAAAAGCCTTGCGTGTGGAGCTTGATGGTCCGTGTTTGCTGATCCTTGAGATCCTTCGTCATGCCGTCTTTGTGTTTTGTAAGTGAAGTCCGAAGATAAAATGCTGTGTTCATGGAGGACGTAAAGCTTGTGCCAGCAAAGCACCACCACCTGTGGCCTCTTGCTTCTCCTGCACAGTCTACAGCTGTCTGCACCTCAAATACATGCCCAGCCCAGCCTCGCGGTGCCCTTGCTCTAGATTTCTCTTGACCACTACCGTTTTCCAGATGGGGATTGATGAGAGGCCCATGTCCTCGGATCACCTTTGGAAAGTCCTGGGTAGGGACACAGAGCAGGACGAGGACAGGTGTCTGCAGCCCTTGAGATCAGCAGCGGGAACAGAGTTCATTTGGCAGGTTCACCCCCAATCGAGGTGCAGAAGTTATCGTCCTCTGCTCTCCCATGGGTTCCCTGACCACATGCCTTCCACTCTGGGACTGCAGCTGTGGTGTTTAGCCTGGACCCCAAAGAAGCTCAGATCCGTGTGACAAGGGATGGATGCCCTGTTGCTCATTGTGAGGAGGAAGGCTAGTGTTGGACGAGGCCTTATTTACGGTCTGTCTGTCTTTCTGAGACAGGGACTCACTCTGACTTGGAACTCACCACGTAGCTCAGGCTTACCTCAGACTTGTGGTCATCTTCTTGCCTCAGCCTCCTGAGTGTGAGGATATGTTGAGGATCAATACACAGACATTTAAATTCATGCACATTTCTTTTTTTAATATTTTATTTATTCATTTTCAAGCAGAAAGATAGAGACAGACAGAGAGAGAAAGAGAGAGAGAGAGAAAGAGAGAGAGAGAGAGGGAGAGAAAGAGAGCGCACACCAGGGCCACCACCTTGTGGGTCTGGCTTATGTGGGTCCTGGGGAATTGAACCTGGGGCCTTAGGCACTGGAGGCAAGTGCCTGAACCGCTGAGCCATCTCCCCAGCCCCATTTCTTTTTTTAAAATATTTTATTTATTCATTTTCAAGCAGAGAGATACAGAGAGAGAGAGAGAGAGTGCACACCAGGATCTGGCATATGTGGGTACTGGGGAATTGAACCCGGGACCTTAGGCACTGGAGGCAAGTGCCTTAACCGCTGAGCCATCTCTCCAACCCTCCTGCACATTTCTTAACACACGTACCCAAAATCTACAACGCTGTGCATCATGTGTTTGTTTCTTTTTTGCATGTGTATGTGTGTGAGTGCGAGAGAGAGTGTGAGTTGTTTCTCCTCTCCCCCTTCCCCCTCACTTCTCCTCTCTTCCATGTCCTTCCCACTTCTGTGCACCTGTCCCGAGTGTCCCTTCACCCTGCCCCTGCCCCTTTCAGCCCATCTCCCGACACTCACTTCTGGTATCTATTCTACCTTCATGGGATTGACCCACACCTGTCCCCCTGTACATACACACTCACAGATATAACGGGTTAAGCCCTGCATGTCAGCAAGAACATGTGGTTTTGGTCTGTCTGAGTTCGGGTTGCTTCCTTTAACGCCTCTCACCAGATCCGTCTATTTTCCTGCACATTTCCTATTTCCACAGTGGTGAATGGAACTGGGTTATGTATATGAGCCACATCGTCAGGATCCATTCGTGTCTCTGGGCATCTGGGCTCATTCCAGTCCTTAGCTCTTGTAAAGACAGCAGCATAGACATGGCTGTGGTACAGTGTGGAGTCCCGATGGTATGTGCCCAGAAGTGGTGTAGCTGGGTTGTATGGAAGTTCTGTTTCTAACGGAATACCTCCATGCTGATTTCCAGAATGGCTAAGCTGCTTTGTCGTCCCCCTCCCCAAGAGTGAATAACGGGTCCCTCCCGTCCCACGTGCCCGCCAGCATCGGTTGACAGTTTTCTTGGCAGAGACCATTCTGACTAGAGTAAGAGAGCATCTCGAGTTGGGTTTAATTTGTGATGTTTCTTTTTAAAGCAGTCATTCCAGTGACATTCCAGCTTCAGTCTTGGAGGTAAATTTTCTCTCCCGTACTAGTATCTTCAAATGCTGAGAATATTTACTTCTTTCCCTCTGAGTCACAATTTTAACACCATATATTCTGCAAACTCACATTTTGCTCCTTCACAATTTATTATCAAAGTTATCAGGAAAGCCTTCCTGCCAGAGATGTTACAGAGGTTGTGCAGTTCTGACAGGCAACAGCCAAGGAGTAGTTTTCTTTAGGAAACAGTTCTGCTAAAAACACAGACGAAGAGTAAGTGAAAATACTTAAGACATATTAAATGCATGGCTG
Organism: Zapus hudsonius; assembly: GCA_004024765.1. NCBI lineage: Eukaryota > Metazoa > Chordata > Mammalia > Rodentia > Dipodidae > Zapus > Zapus hudsonius. Next base: position 15,245 of record PVHP010005681.1, read on the forward strand.
TGACTCCAGATTCCTATTTCGTATGCTTTGTCTGTAAGATTATAAAACCAACACTTCACCTGTGGAAGGTTAAGCTGACACCCGAGACAGTCAAAACCATCCACAATTCAATATCCCACTATTTCTGGTTGTACCAAAAACTAAACAACCAGAGAATGAGTTCACCTGAGGTGGTATTACCTCCTTTAAAAAATGTTTCTAGAGCTAGTAAAGCGCTTGAATTTACAAACTGGTTGACATAAGCCTTCCTCCAGATTGTAGGAGAAGTGGGGCCGGAACAGTGACGGCCTCACCAGCCCTGGCTTCTTTCTCCTCTGAGTCCTCAGGCTGGACTCGCCTCTGTTCTCTGCAGGTCCTTCTTAGTTTCTCGGTTGGTCAGCTGACAGGCTCACTTATCTCTGCCAGGGCTCCTCACTCAGTCCCCTCTGGCTGAGCTGACCTCCTGGGATTGTAGGAGTTTTTAGGGTCTTTAGGAGCTCTTCTGGCCAAGAGTGACGCCTTCCTGAGGCAGAGCTTAGAATCCACCCGGGATAAAATTTACATATGCCATTGTATCACCCCCTCCTAGAATCAGTAACCCCTGAATCTTAGAGTTTCATTCTGTCCTGAAGGTCGCATTGCTTGGACATGGCAAAGCTGGATTAGCCATAGAGTCTGGGGCCTAGAAGATTCCAAAATAAGCTCCCTGTTACCCGTCATTTTCCACTGGGCCAAGAGAAGGAAAGTGTGTCTGGCCGTCATTTCTAGGTATCAGAGGACAGGCTGGAGGGGGATCAGGGACATGCCCCCTTGGGGGAGGATTTGCTCTCTGCACACTCACTTTGTTTCTAGCGAGGATTCACTGTGGAGGTTCCCAGCCCGCTCGCTGTCTTGGGTTTTGGAGGTCTCTAAAAAGGCAGAGAGCACCAACCTAGTCCCCAGGCAGAGAACACGGCTGAAAGGTGCTCCGAGGAACAGTATTTTCTCTCGGCTGAAGTTGCTAGTCTGGCTAATGTCTAATAGGTGTCAAGGACAGAAATCCATCCAACGAAGGACTTGGAGGGGAGCTAGAGAAGAGGGGAAAGTACCACATCTGGACCAAAATGGCATCAGGAAGATGAAAGTTTAGGGTCCACACATGGGAAGTATGGGGTCCCTGATTTCAAGGTTAAGTTTGCTTCCTTATTCTCCACATAGTGATTTTGTTTTCATGGAATAAATGAGATAAAATGTTAACACAGGTCCCGGTTTTCTTGCCTTTATTTCCACTTTACTTCAGATTTGATTCCAAGCAGTGCCTCTGAATCTATGTGGACGACGAAGAAACACCTCATATTTAAATAACGAGCATTTACAGAACTCACATCCGCCAACCCTGCCAGAGACCATAGTGCTCAACCTGTATTTGTGATTCCTTTTCAACATATGTGCTTGGAATTCAAAGGAAATAGAATTGGCAGGAGATTGATTTCTTACCCTTTGAAAACTGAATATAAAGAGGAGAAGAGACCCAAGAGTGTCTGACTGAGCAGGCTGGGCAAGAATCTCACAGGCTAGACCAAGCCAGAGAAATGCATCCGCCATAGAGAAGTGCTCGTCTGAAGGACGGCCCCACTGGCTGTCACCTGTACAAGAACAGCCACCAAGGAGGCTGAGGACTGTTCCTTCACCGCGGGGGCCCCCTTCCCTCCCTGCGAGGCCCAGTTCCAGAAACAATAGTACCACAGTGACAGTCGTCACCTGTCTGACTTTAACATCCAAGTCTCTGGAAAGGGATTCAACCATGTTCAGAACTGGTCTCCTCATCTTGGGAAGGAGACAACTTAAACTTCCTCCCTCAGGGTGGTTGTGAGAATAAAATGGAAGAATGCCTGTGGACTTCTTGGCACATCCTGAGGGCTCCGTGGGTGATGAGTATTGATGTGATGGCGATTACCACGTTCTCTAGAAGGCCGAGTCGGGAGCTGAGCATATGCTTGGATGTTGCGTTGAAGATCACTCCACCCGAGGTTGATGTGTTCCCCCTGGGGGAAGCAGGAGTCTGGAGTGTCTCTGTACTAAACTGGCTGCCACCTGTCCCTGAGCAGATTGCCAAGTGCTGAAGCAGCGTTTTGGGATCAGGAGGGACATGGAATATGCAGAAAGCAGCCTGGGCCAGACTTGGTGCTCTGGGGGGTCATGAGCCACGCTGTGGTAACAGAGTGGTGCCACTAAACCACAGGCAATGGTGAAGGTTTTCTTTGTAAATTTTATTTATATACAACATGTTAAACACTATTACCCCCTCGCCCCAACTCCCATTACCCTGGGGACCCTCCTCACGGGAGTTATGGTTGTCTCTGTGAGATCATGAAGGCCTCAGTCAGCCCCGATGGGGTAGTGGAGGACCAGGCCTCCGGGTATTCCTGCCCACTCTGTGGCTCTTACAAACTTTCCACCCCCTTCCACAATGTTCCCTGAGCCGTGGAAGGAGGCCTGTTGGCAGTGTGGACAGTGAAGGTTTTAAAGCAACAGATGAACAGGTGTCAGGGAGCCCCAGAGGTCCCCAAGAAATAGCCAAGGGATTCTGCTGCTTCTTTCCCCTCCCTGAGCCTAACCCCCCAACTCCTCTGCATGAGGAAACAACCAGGCAAGAAGGCAGGGGAGGGAGAAAGACAGGTAGGAATTTGGGGGTTACTGGTCCAGTCCTCTTGCTGAGAGCCCCTCCTCTCCATATGGGATGGAAAAGACATGAGGATTTTAGAGAGTCCCTCATGGAGACTTAGGAGGTCTGTGGAAAGGGAAGTCTTTCTCTCATGGCTCATGCAAGAGACGCAATCATCTTCTCCCCATGTGACTGAGGAAGGGACCAGAGACTTGGAGGGAGTTGGCGGAAGGCAGCAATGGCGTGGTGGCGGTCCTGTCTTCACTTCTTAACCTGACCAAAGAGAAGGCACCTGCCTTGCCTGCTGAGTCATCATGACCGTCCACTCAAGGTCCTGATGTCCAAGGACAAAGGTGTTTGCTTCTCTCCCTCTCTCCATCAGTCCTGCCTCTTGAGCAACGTCAGGCTTCAGTGACAACTCTGGCAGGTTTTATGTCCTCAGTGCCCTAGGCCTGACTCTCACCTTTCTTTATGTCCTCTTTGAACTCAAGGCTGATCTGCTCCGGGCTAGGATGGATGGATGGGCTCTTTCCATTGACCTCTGCCCTTCATCCCAAAGCCAGCCTCACAAAGGCCACCTGAGCAATTCACTCCTCTCCTTCTGCACCTCCCCCACCTACTGACAGGACCATAAGCATGAGACAGCCTTCCTTCACCAAGCTGTGATAAATCCCCAGCTTAGCAGGGTTCAGGGTGATAGCCTTGGTATAGTCGTCTCTGGAAATGAGCATCCTCACATAAGACAGATGGCCCTGAGCACTGGACATACATTTTTCCCGAAGCGGAAGCACCTTCTACACCATTTTGCAAGCAATGCCTTCTGATATCCCGTCCCTGGTCCAAGATGGTTGGTGGGTGCTGGTAACTCCTCGCCTCCTCCTGAACGATGGAGCTTGTGTGTTGGCTTTGAGCTCCGAGAACCCCTGGCCTTCGGAATAAACATAACATCAAAGGTTCCCCTCTGATCTTCCCATCAAGCCTAAATTTAGCAAAATTAGGATATGGATTTTCCTTTATTCTCTGTGATCACAAATGAAATGTCAGATTTTTTTTTCCCAGAGAATTCTCCATCCCCCTTCCCCACATCAAGGTTGTCAGAACCATAATTTATTCATACTTTTGACCTCTGGGGAGGACAACATCCAAAGGGGTCAGGAGTGCTATTGGATGTCAGGATGAAATTCACTGCCCAGCTCCCTTTACAACATTTCATTTAATCAGGCCTGCCGGATGTGGCCGAGGCCTGGTTGCCGGCTGTAATTACCCCTGAAGGGTTTTCCCTCCTGATTAGCTACTATGCAGTATCTGTGCATTTCCCAACATCCTCAGCAAGGAGGACAGTGGAAGCTTGCTTGCTTTTCTCTGTAAGGAGGTAGCAGCCTGTCCCTTTGCTCAAGTGACTGTGGTGACCCCTGATAAACAGCGACAAGGCCAATGTATTGGGAGAGGGTGTCATGGCGCATCTTATGAGCTGGTCTACCTCACTTACGTAGTTTTCTTTCAGGGACACCCATACCTGGCTTATTTTTCAAGAGCTCATGGCACTCAGCATGTCATGGGCTAGGCAGACTTGAAGCATAATGATTTTCTGAGAACTCAGTGGAGAGGTCTTGGTGTGTAGGGGGCGAGGGAGGAACAATTAATCAATGGTAAACCGGAACAATAGTTATTTTCTGACTCATGGGCAGAATAAATTCCTCATTACTGGCCTAGTGCAGATATGGTCCAGAAAGGCTCATTAGAATTCTTATATCCCCTTGGTGTTTGTGTGTGTGTGTGTGTGTGTGTGTGTGTACAACTCCAGACATCACTGAGGTCCACGAGGGATGCGGGCTCAGGAAGCACTTTTGAATATTTCAGAGTCTCAGGAAGGGTGCTTTGCACACTGTGTCTCCATGTTCTTGTTGGAGGCAGGGTCTCTGCTCGCCTCTGTGTCCACCAGGCTGACTGACCCAAGTGCTTCCAGGCCCTTGTCCTCTCTGTGCCTCCCTTCTTGCTGTAGGCACACTGGATTACAAGGGCTCATGCTACAGCATTCAGCCTTTTATGTGGGTGATGGAGGGTCCAAACTCAGACATTCACCTCTGCATGGAAAACACGCTCCGCTGAGCCGTCTCCCAAGCCCTTGTTAGGATTCTTATCGTGTGTCTTGCATGCGTTCCAAGGAATTCTGTTTTTCCAGTCATTTTCAACAACTTGGAAAGCATGTTGGTAAACCTTCCTGTGTTCTGGTTGCATTTTCTCCCCATTCACTTGGGCCTCCGGATTCAATCAGACAAGGGCTGAGAGTCAGGCCTAGAGCTTTGAAACTGGCCAGGCCTTGCCTGTGCCCCCCACTGAAACCTAATCACATCATGTAACCTACCTGGCCTGTTTCCTCTTTTTCAAAACAAGAGTGAGGGACTGGAGAGATAGCTCAGTGGTTAAGATGCTTGCCTGCAAAGCCTAAGGACCTGGGTTCAATTCCCCAGTACCTACTTAAAGCCAGAGCATGCATCTGGAGTTCATTTGCAATGGCAGGAGGCCCTGGCATACCCATTCTCTCTCTATCACTCTATCTCTCTCTGCTTGCAAATAAATAAAATATTAAAAAAAAAACAAGAGTGAGAATTGGTTCTCTTCCTAGAGTTGAGATTATGTGATTCTGAATGTGGTCTGAGGCAAAGATCATTTTCTTTTCTTCTGCGCTGGTATGAGTTTAGGATGGGAAATGAACGCTTAAAGAGCCCCTGCTGGACTGAGCCCAGGGCCTGAGGTGGGGGGTGTTCAGGCTGCAGCGGAGACAGAGGCTACCCTGAAGAGTTCAGAAGAGCAACTGCACACTGGAGGAGGGGTGACAGAGGAAGGGGGAATGAAAGGGCACATCAAATGTCAGATAGTATGTAATCACCTTCTACACAAACTTTCTCCCAAATTGTCCCAAGACTCAAGCATTCAACAGTGCTTCATGAGCCCTGGTCACTCGTGGACCTTGGTGAAGGGCCAGGAGCCATGCATCCTAGTGGCCCAGGGCTCAGAGAGGGCAGGGGACAATGAGGGAGGGGGAACCTTTAGTCCTCAGAGATCATAGAAATCCTTAGGAAGGACTTGGGCTTTGAAATGGGGGTGTGTGTGATCAAGGAGATGCCACCTTCAGTGATGAACCCCAGGTGATGTCACCTATAGTGAAGATGGACCCCAGGTGATATCATCTACAGTGATGATGGACCCCGGGTGATGTCACCTACAGTGTATAATATACATTGTTCTGTCAAATACTCAATGAGCCTTGGTCTAGACCAGCTGCACAGAAGGCTGAGCCCAAGGGAAAGGCAGGACTGGAGAAACTGAGTCTGTTGCTTTCCAGGCCGTTGAGGAAGAGCTGGCAGCCAGAGGCTGTTAATGGGACATAAGAGAGGTGGGTCATTGAGAAACAGACCTCACAGAGAAGTCTTACTCTTATCAGGCAGAGAATTTGAAGTTCTTATGCATCATATATATATATGATATGTGATCATATATATGCATATATATATGCATATATATATATATATATATATATATATATATATATATATATATATATATATATATATATATATATATATATATGAGTCCAGAATGTCCACAGCTGCTTTCACCAGCCTCACTTACACAACTGTGGGTAATTACCTTCATGTTACCTCTATATCAAAAACTGTCTTGGGAGGCTTGAAACATGGCTCAGTGGTTAAAGGCACTTGCTTGCAAAGCCTGCCAGCCTGGGTTCCATCCCCCAGTAAAGCCAGATGCACAAAGTGGCACATATGTCTGGAGTTCGTTTGCAGTGGCAGGAGGTCCTGTACCCATACTCACTCTGTCTCTGTCTGCCTCATTGTCTTTCTCTCTCTCTCTCAAATAAATAAACACATTTTTAAAGAGCTATCTTGAGCCAGGCGTGGTAGTGCATGCCTTTAATCCCAGCACTTGGGAGGGAGAGGCAGGAGGATTGCTATGAGTTTGAGGCTAGCCTGAGACCACCTAGTGAATTCCAGGTCAACCTGGACTACAGAGAGACTCTACCTAAAAAAAATTTTAAAAAGAGCTATATTTGCTAACTTTTTGATTTCTTTCCCTTTGCCTCCAATGGGAGTCTTCCATTTTTATGAAGCAATGGTGTTTCCTCTGGTACTCGAGTTACTTCATTGACTAGTGCAGTTTAGTCAGACTTCCCGGGATGACAGACATGAGCTGAGTGTCCAGTGGGTCAGCTATGGCTGGCACTGAGCATCTAAGTGTGACTAGAGGCCTGAAGATCTGAATATATAATTTTGTCTAATTTTAATTAACTTTCATTGAAATGGCTCCATAGGGCTGGTGACTACCGCCTTGATTGCTATGTACAGACATCAATGAGCCAAGGAGCTCATGCCTGGGTAGCTCACTTCTTTCCCTGGGTACACAACCCGTTTCTATACACACCTCCTTGGAGGATGCGTGACCAAGTACAGCTAATACAGCTCATCTGAGGATATTAAAAATCTTGGTATGCCAAAGGCCAACTATTTTCTTATTGTATCTTCGACACCACCATTACTTTGGGTAAATACAATTTTTAAAATATTTTATTTATTCACTTTCAAGCAGAGAGAGAGAGAGAGAGAGAGAGAGAGAGAGAGAGAGAGAGAGAGAGAGAGAGGAGTGAGCACCAGGGCCACCACCTTGTGGGTCTGGCCTATGTGGACACTGGGGAATTGAACCCAGGGCCTTGGGCACTCAAGGCAAGTGCCTTAACCCCTGAGCCATCTCTCCAGCCTGGGTAAATACATTTTAAAGAATTCCATAGCCCCCACAGTGTCTTTCAAAGAGTGTGTGTACAGCAAATATTGGAAGAGAAAAATGAATGGGGATTTTTATGAAACCAAGCAGTACCTTCAAGAGACTTTGCTATCACTGTGAATGTTTTGAAAAATATTTTATTTATTGGCAAGGAGAGAGAGAGAAAAAGAATGGACATACCAGGGCCTCCAGCTGCTGCAAATGAACTCCAGATGCATGCACCACTTTGTGCTCCTGGCTTTATGTGGGTACTGGGGAATCAAACCTAGATTGTTAGGTTTTGCAGGCAAGCACCTTAACCACTGAGCAATCTCTCTAGCCCCCACTGTGAGTTTTTCATTTATTTTGTTTTAAAATATTTTATTTATTTATTTTCAAACATAGAGAGAAAGAGAGAGGGAGAGAGAAAGAATAGAATGGGCACACCAGGGCTTCAGCCACTGCAAATGAACTCCAGATGCATGCACCACTTTGTGCATCTGGTTTTCTGTGGATACTGGGGAATCAAATGTAGGTTGTTAGGCTTTGCAGCCAAGCTCCTTAACTGTTGAACCATCTCTCCAGCCCCCATTTCGAGTTTTAAAAACAGGTACAGTGGTGTGTAGTGTGAGGCATTAGGAGGTTAAGGAGCAGCACTCAGTCAATGCGGATCAAAATATCTCCTGCTGGAAGAGAGCTGGCATCTTCTTCCCTGCCGTAGTACTGGAAGCCTCCTCCCTGCTGACTGGGGGAGGAACATCATCAACACTGTTTCCCCAGAAATGGACCCTGCAAGCTACACGACTGACCAGCCAGGCAGGATATGCCCACTGGTGCAGAGGTGGTCTAACTGTTCTCTGACTGGCTGTGAGGCCTGTTCCACAGGAAGGCCTGGTACTGAAAACCTAGCCAAAGCCTGTGCCTGGGAAGGTCATGGCCCCTGGGGGGGGGTAAGCAGCTACTCTTATTTGATTAAATGTGTGTGGTGTGTCCATAAAACAGCTCTCTACATATTTATATTATGCTTATGTCCATAGAAAGCACGGAAGAGCCAGGGGTGAGGAGGAGTGAGTTGAAACACTACCTTCCAGACATGAAGTGGCCATTTAAATTCATGGCCCCATAGAAGTTGTTATTCCTGCGCAAGACCTGCTTGGACCCTCAACATGTCAAGGTGGGTGATGGAGGAGGCAGAAAACCACATCAAAATGGAAGAGGGACCAGTTAGAAAGAAGACGGACTCAGTGAGAGGGGGACGAGAGAAGGGAAGCCAAGGAAGCAGTTGGAAGGGGTTATGATCAAAACACATTATGAATATGTACGAAAATTGTCAATGGAAACATTTTTAAAATATTTTATTTATTCATTTTCAGAGAGAGAGAGAGAGAGAGAGAGAGAGAGAGAGAGAGAGAGAGAGAGAGAGAGAGAGAGAGAGAGAGCACACCAGGGCCACCACCTTGTGGGTCTGGCTTATATGGGTCCTGGGGAATTGAACCCAGGGCCTTAGGCACTGGAGGCCAGTGCCTTAACCACTGAGCCATCTCTCCAGCCCAATGGAAACATTTTTAAAAGACTCGATGGTCTCTTTTTCTCCTTCCTTCAGCACTGCCATTGTGGAACTTCCTGAAGGATCTCCACGCAGTCTGGTATTAATGTTTGAGTTGTTGTCTCTTCAGAAGACATGCTGAGGTCTGAATCCCCAGGACCTCGGAATCTGGCCTATTCGGAAACACAGTCATTGCAGGTGTAACTAACTCAGTGAAATCATCCCAGGTGGGGTGGCCTGAAATTCAGTTCAGCCGGAGTCCTCATACGAAGAGGGAAATGGGCAGAGGCAGAATCACACAGGCGAAGCTTATGTGAGGACAGAAGCAGAACAGAAATGGCGACTCTGTCAGCCAAGGAACCCCAAAGGATGAGAGCTTCCTCCAGAAGCCCAAAGGAGCCCAGGGCCTCAGAGGAGCAGGGCTATGATATGACCTTCATTTCTGGACTTCTGACCTTGAACTTGGAGAACATAAGCCACCCAGTCAGTAAGTGGGCCTTTGCTCCAGCAGCCACAGGAAGTGCAGGCGGCTCCTTTGTGCTGAGGCATGGCGATGACATTCCGACAGGGACTCCAGCTGCTGCTTAGTGACATCCTTCGGGATGTCTGATGACTGAGAGGACACAGGCCCAGATGGAATGACAGCAGTGACCGATGTCCCTGTAAGAGAGTGCTTCCCCACATTCTGCAACCTCACAGGGCAGAACCCCTGGAGCTGGGGACTGAGCTCCTGCGCAAGCGCCTTGCTGGCCTTAGCATTATCCCTCCAACTACTAGAACTTTCTACAATGACAGAACTCATCTTTACTGGCACTGTCCAATGTCTCCACCTCTTCAGAGCAGGAATGCTATCTCCTCTCATCTACTTTGTCCCCCCCAGCCCTGTTCCCAGTGTGGACTATGCAAGGGTACTATCCATGTCTGGTTATTGACCACTGGGACCCAGGGCCTGACAGACCCTAGGCCTGTCCCCTACATGCTACATTCACTGTGGCATGTACCTGCCACGGGGTGCTGCCTTTCCTGTATTGGCTTCATCTTTGGACGAGGGAGAAGTCGTGAGGACCAGTTGAGGGTCCCTGGCCTCTGTACTGATCTCATAACCTTCATGGCCACATTTTGCCCTTGTTGGGTGTGTTTGCTTGTACAGGCGAGGGTAGCAGGTAAGGTTGCCTAGAAGACGGCATGGAATTTGGTGAGATTTGTGTTTTCTGAATTACCGCAGCCTAGGGAAGGACTGTGCATACCCAATGAGCTTGGACTTTAAAACGACCAGCCACATGAAAGGAAGCAGAAAGTCCTCAACAGAAACAAAAGAATAGCAAGACAAGACTCTTCTGCAAAAGGTGGCCCTCCCACCCTCCTGCCCTTCTGTCCCTTCTAGAACAAAACAGACCAGACCTCTTCACTTGTCCATCCCGCAGCCCTGGGTTCACTTGGACATGTATTATGCTCACATTCAAACAGGTTGATCCCTGTCAAGGAGGCCTTGGCCAGAAAGGGCAGACAACGAGGGGCTGCTTACCCTGGGATGGAAAAAGCACGTTCAAGTTCACAAGGACATCGCCGTGCAAGGTCCCAGCGCCCTTCCTTTTCCTCCCACACGCTGGCTCCCTGCTCCTGAGCTCAGGCCCTCTGTGCAAGTCGAGGTGGGTGCTCCCCTCCTCGGGTGGTGAACCTGGACACTAGTCCCTCTGAGCTCGGTTCCTTCTGAGCAGAGCTGTGGCCGTTTCTCTTTTTTTCCGAAGGAAAATTTATGTCTCCAATTTCTACAATTTACATCTTTCATTTAATATTCCAGCCTTCTTTCCCCAAGGCTTCCACCACTATTCATGTCATCAGGGACTACTTATTTCCCGAATGTTTTTTGCATTATTAGTTTCATTTATTATTTTTATGTGTTCTATTGGGTCTATGTGCATATTATTTCCCCAAGATCCCCGAGCGACTGACAGTGAGCTGGGAGGCATCCTTTCCTAGCAATGGGAAGTTCGGGTACTGGGGCCAGTGCTACTGGGGAAGGTTCCAGTCTGTGCATGCAAGATTAGCCCCAGTTAACTTCTCCTAACCAGACCCCAAATGTCCACGCCAACGCTGGCAAGCCAGCGAGGCCCACTCTTTTCTGTTCTGTACAGTGGAGGACTCAGGGGGAAATGTGAACTTTTAACTCCTCAGAGGGCAGAAATGCTCTTCTTCTATGTCCCCTTCACTTCCGGAGCTACTCAGGGTCAGAGAAGGCTCCAGGTCAAAAGCACTGCACACAGATGTGTCTTGCAGCACCGCCCACAAGGGCTACTTCTGGAGCCAGCCAAGGTGGCTCAGTGGGGGAGTGGACAAAGGTATTGTACGCATGTACACAGTGGAATTCATTTGGTCATAAAGAAGAATAAAATTAGGTTGTTGGCAGGAAAGTGGAGGATGCAACTGGGGATGATTTTATGAAGTGAATCAAGCCAGGGATATGTAACAAGAAAGTAGAAACAAAGCTGTTGAGAATGAAGGGGACTCGCAGGAAAGGGGAAGAAGAGAAAAGGGGGGAAGGGCAGAGAGGAATAAGAGTAACATGGTCCAGTACATGATACATGTCTATTAAGGTGTCCTTATGAAACCCAGTACTATGAACAGTGAATACATACCAATTAAAATGAGCACTGTGGGGCTGGAGAGATGGCTTTGCTTGCAAAGCCTGATGAGCCCGGGTTTGATTCCTCAGTAACCATGTAAAGCCAGATGCACAAAGTAGTGTATACATCTGGAACTCATTTGCAGTGAGTGGCAAGAGGCCCTGGTGTGCCCATTCTCTCTCTCTCTCTCTCTCTCTTTCTCCTTTAAAAAAATTAGGCACTATGAAAATTGGGCACTGTAGCTGTTTTAAAGTAGAAAGGTAACTGACTGGGCCTGGCCTTTGAAAGTCATGGGCCCCCATGAAATAAAGATGAAGCAGCCGTGGAGTGTGTGCGGATCCCACAAGACCTTCTTGGACATTGCAGAGAGGATAGGGACAAGGTTGTGCTCAGTGGTGATTGTCATTACTGGATGCCTCGTGTCAGGTTCAGAGCCAGCAGAGCCACAAAGAAGAATGGGCTTATGCTGTTTCGAGGAAGTAGATGCCCGTCCTGGACAAAGCCACCTTTCTATGATGACATTTAGTGGACAAACGTCAAGCTGTCGTGACTGTAGTAAAGCCTCACTCGCCTTAAGCAGCAACACCCTTCGAAGGGATTCTGCTTTTGTTCGAGAGGACTGTGGAGAGCCAGGTCTGCTTCACGGGGGAAGAGCCGAAGTATTGCAGTGAAACCATGAACCCAGGGTGAGACCTTTGCTGCCAGGCCCTCTGTCCACACCCTGTATGTCCTCTGCTCTGTCCTGTCTTGTGTCAAGGAGATGCCGTATTTATTGCATTGATTTCACCACCCCATTACTCCCCACCTGTTTGGCAAAAGTAGTCAACAAAAAAAAAAAAAAAAAAAAAAAACATGACCCGAGGAGAGTCACTCCGGAATCGGAGAGTCTGGGGTGTCATCTGCCTTCCTGCTGCCCTCCCGTGTGCTTGGCTTGCTCACCAAGTCCTCTTGGAAACAGACTTACCCTATTTGGTTGGGAAGTGCTCAGGAAGCCACACATCACAAGTCCAAGGTTCGCTGGGAGCCCCTGGCTCACTTCAAGCTGAGTCCTTTTTGCATTCATTCATCTCGGCTTGGCTCTCTGGTCCACGTGGTTCAGAGGTGCCAAGGAACCTAGGAGGTTCTGAAACACGGATGGGAACAGATGCAGCGTCTGGAACCTAGTTGGTGCTTAATATGGTTTACAGCACCCAATCCTAAGGAGCTCGTGCACACATGTGGACATCTTCTAAAATACTTCCTCACCCAGCATCTTGTTTCTGTATCCCCAGCTGTCAAGAGTGATTTTTTCCATTTTACATGGGGTAATTTTGAAGAGCGCTCTGAAATTATTTGGGGGGTTTCAGAGATGGCTCAGCAGTTAAGGTGCTTGCCTGCAGAGCTTAATGACCTGAGTTCATTTCCCCAGTACCTACGTCAAGCCAGATGCACAAAGTGGTGCATGCATTTAGTGTCCATTTGCAGTGGCTAGAGACCACATCCATTCTCTCTCTGATCTTTCTTTGCTTGCAAATAAATAAATAATTTTTTAAAATTTTCTGAAAAATTTCCAAGATTAGCACTGGTCTACCTAAATATCTAACCCCATGTGGTCAGACACATTCACAAAGAAGAAGTGATACAAATTGGGCCAATCTATGCATAGTAAGATCATTTCTCAGAGAGAACAGTTCATTAAAACAAACAGAAAGGAGGGAAATAGACTTTTTAAAAATATTTATATGTTTTTTAAAAACTACAATGTATGGCTTTTCAACCTCCTCAGAGGAGGTCTCTGGTTCATATTGAGACTTAATAGCACGGTTCTGTGCCTGTTACTCGACCCCCAAATGAATTCCAAGTCTCTGGAACATACATGATGCCCTGTAATATTATTACCACTCAGTCTGCTGTGGGGTCCCTCAGTCATTTTTTTCAATTAAACAAAGGCCCGGCGCTCTGTTAACCTTGGTCCACTGCCCCATCCTTCACCGCTGCCCTGAGATGACAAGCCACCCATCATGAGAGGCGTGTGCTACCGTACACCACCTCCAAGCTCTGTCATTAGAAATACGAAGAGGCATTCCTTTCATTAAAAAATACAAGACAGTTTGTCAAGCTCACAAATGCTGGGCCTCTTTGTTAAAGGAATCGAGGAGTCACTCCTGTCATTCCATGTCTCTTGACATGACGTGCCAGAAGTTCCCTTCCCATGGAAAATGGGTCAGGGGAGAGGGTTGTCCTCAGGAGGCAAAGCTATAGCCTTGGACTATTTTCCGCTTAAATGAAAGCTGGCCTTGGTTTACCAGATGTCTGAGCAAGCAAGTGCTGTATGCTCTGCAGTCACAGCGGTGACACGCTCTGTCCTCCCCCTGGCTTTGCAGGTGGGAAGCAAAGTGATTCTCAAGGAAAGAGAACTCACGAGCTTCCTGTCTGTGCCAGTCTGGTCTCTTAGAAGGAGCGTCTAAGAGGACAAGCAGTCACATTACCAAGGTTCATGTCCAATCCAGAGACAGGCACAGCCAGACGTGCAGAGCCCAACCTCTGCTGTTATCTTTGTGTAGTGGCATGGATGGTTTCACGCGTCCAGAACACCTAAGAACTGCCTTTCTTCTTGTGTGTCTGTGGAGGTCAGAGGACAACCTCAGGGGATCTTGATTTCCACCTTGTTTGGGTCTCTCTTGTCCATTCCCCTTGGGACTTTCATGACTCCTCCTCCTCCACCTGTTGCCACAGATATGTGGGGATTACGTAAGCATGTGCCACTTTTCACCAGCGTTCACCACCTGGCTTTCTGTGGGTGCTGGGGATCTGTACTCTCAGCAGGCTTGCAGAGCAGGCACCTTGAACCACTGAGCAATCGCCCAAGAATTGCCTTCCTATTTCCAGTTTGAATTAAATCAGAGGAATAGGTGTCAAGGACATCAGTTCTTTGAAAACATGTCTTGGTATGCAGTAGTTTGAATATTTATCCCCCTTAGACTCGGGGGTTTTATTAAAGCTTATAACTTGGCTCCCCAGCAGCCTGGCTGGAGGTGTGACTGGGGGTGAGTCCTGAAGTCCAGCCCTGAGGTGTGTTTGGGGGCAGACCTGATTTTCCAACCCAAAGGTGTGCAGAAAGGTTTGAGCTCTGCCCGTGTCCTGCTTGCTGCCCTCATACTTGCTGCTTTTTGCTGTTGCTGGCTGTTAGGCTGTTTCTCTCTGCTGGGATGAACAGAAGCAGCTGCTTCTGCCATTGACGGAATTCCACCCTGGATCTGCAAGCCTGAAATAAAGCCCTTCTTCCTCTGAACTGTGTCTGGTTTGGATGTGCACCCCAGCAACGTGAGCTGTCTACAACACTTGGAGATACTGATTTGGGTATGGGACTATGAAAGTCTGACAGGCGGCCTCTTTGGAAGCTCTGTGGAAACTTCTAGTGACGGTTGATATTGGTTGTCTTGACAGGACCTAGAATCACTTGTGAGGGATTGTGTAGGTTAGGTTACTTACCAGCCACATTGACTGTGGGTGATATCATTCCATGGGCGGGGGTCCTGGACAAGAAGCCGGCCTTGCTCCTCCCTCTGCATTGACCAGCCCCTGCGGCCATGCCTTCCAGACTCTTCTCAGTCCCAGATAAAAGTGAGGGCATCATGGGTCATCGTCTATGCAGTCTCCCACACATCTCCTTTTAAAGATGTCTCCCAAACCGGGCGTGGTGGTGCATGCCTTTAATCCCAGCACTCGGGAGGCAGAGGTAGGAGGATCACCATGAGTTCAAGGCCAGCCTGAGACTACAGAGTGACTTCCAGGTCAGCCTGGGCTAGAGCAAGACCCTACCTTAAAAAACAATAAATAGTTCAAGATGTCTCCCAAGACTGTCAAATCCTCCAACTCATTAACTATGTTTAAACTTGTGTAATCTCACTGTTGCAACACCATGCTGGTCCTTCTGTCTCTCTGGTCACTCAATGGCCATTTCCTCTGGATCCTGTCTATCTAGGCCAACCAATCTCTTCTGCTCCTCCAACCCCCACATCAGATGCCATGGGAGTCAGCTCAGCTCCTCACCCAGTGAGCAGCAGTCTCCAAGATAATCCAACAAACGTCCTACGTGGGCTTGTCTTCCTTCTGTCCCTCTCCCTTCTTCCCTTTGCTTCCAGCAGCGCCTCTCAGCAAACCACCTGCATCCAGGCCCCGTGTCTCGAGCTTTCTTTGCGGAAAATCCCAAACTAGAAAACGCTAAGGCTGAAATTTCACTGTCATTTAATTAACATCGTATCTCAAGACCCGAGGTACCTAGTGATCAGCGTCACCTTGAACCTGTTGGATGGGCTGTCTTTCCTTGTCTGCATTCGCGTGGATCGATCCACAGGAGCTTAGCCCATCTACGTTCCCAAGTAGAAATCTCCAAAGAGATGTCCTTCTTTTTTAAAAAAAAATATTTTGTTTATTCATTTTCAAGCAGAGAGATACAGAGAGAGAGAGAGAGAGAGAGAGAGAGAGAGAGAGAGAGAGAGAGAGAGGAGAGAGAGAACACCAGGGCCACCACCTTGTGGGTCTGGTTTATGTGGGTCCTGGGGAATTGAATCTGGGGCCTTAGGCACTGGAGGCAAGTGCCTTAACCGCTGAGCCATCTCTCCAGCCCAAGAGATTTCCTTCTTTCACTTCACCCACCACACCAAATCATTCCACGTCTCCTCACACTGAAATAGCTGCTGGAGCTATCCTCTGAATTTAAGACAGATTGACAGAAAGTCTTCAACTCGACAGAGCCCCTTTCTCTTCTTACAAAGAAATTATGGAAGCAAGCTTTCTCCTTTTGTGTGTGCACGCGTGCGCACACCACACCACACACACACACACACACACACACACACACACACACACACACACACACACGCATGCAGAGGCCTGGAGGTTTTGCAGGTGCGCATGCTCACTGTGAGTTGTCCCTGTTCTTTGGAAGTGGCGATCACATCACAGAGCAAGAGCACAGGACTTAAGGTTCAGCTTGGTAAACTTTATTATTGGAATGCCAGCTAATTAAAGAAATAGTAATTGAGTATGAATGAACTCTCTTCCTTATTTCTTCATGTGGACCTTCTTAACAGCTCGGGGGTCCTCTAGGGCAGAAACAATAGAAAGATGCCTCCTTCTGATCTCCAAAGCCCTCTTGGGACACCGTTCTATTTTCAGAACTGCTTGATGAATATCCTCTCTTTTTAAAACATCACCCATTTCCCCAAAGACTGCAATTTTCCAGACAAAAAGATGATCTCAGAGTCTTCCTGTGACAATGATATTTTTGCTTCCAAAAATTCAAGATTGGGATTCAGAGAAATGGTCCAATACCGGTCTGCTTCTAATCCCGGCTCTGATGTTTGACTGCTAGCCAATGAAGGTTGTCTTGGCCATTCGAGGACATAATCAGAAGCTTGGAGAAGCATCAGACAAGCCAGTCTAAGCTGGGTAGGGTTGCACACACTTGTAATACCAGCACTCAGAGGATAAGGCAGGGCAATAAGGATTCCAGGCCAGCCTGGGTTACATAGGGAAACAGTCAAAGAAGGAGGGGAGGGGGAAGCCGGTCAAAGAGAGATGCCGAGAGAAAAGTGAAACGAAAGGAAAACCCAAGACACCAAGAGATGTGCTGGTTTAATTCTTTGGCATTATAAACTGCTTAGATGAGCCTTTCTTTATACATCATTGCATATCTATGATTCTGGTGTGTGTGTGTGTGTGTGTGTGTGTGTGTGTGTGTGTGTTCATGCCTGTGTATGACGAGGCCAGGAGACAATGCTGTGCTGGGTTAAGAGAGAGTCAGTCACAGATCCCTGGATCCCTGGCTCCCTGCGATCCTGTCTCACTGGCCGGAGACAGGCTTCATGGGGAAAGGTGAACGCATACAGCCTGAGACTCACACACTCGAGGCTGGGAGATGTGTCCGAGCAAATCTCAAAACTTTATTTCAGTATCCAACCTTGTATACAATCCAAGGCTGCATTGTATCACAAGGGGGCTCACATGCAGGAACAAAACCACAGAAACTCAGCAAGCGGGAGTAAAAGCTATTAGCACTTACAAACAGGATTTAGTGCTGTCAGCCATCCCCCCCTGCCTCCTGGGGGGAACAGGTGTGCTAGGATCAAAAGGCACGAGCTACCATGCTCCGGGCTCTCATCCAGGTGCATGCTGTATTCTAAAACTTAGCTCACAGATATTCAGCCAGGCTGGGACCCAACAATGCTGGGTTTATTTCCTCCTGGGCACTGTCCACCTTTTGTGAGACAGGCTCTCTCGTTGGCCTGGAGCTCACCAATAAGGCTAGACTCAGTGACCACTGAGTCCCAAGGACCCACTGTTTCTGTCTCCACACCTGGCTTTGTGATTGAGCTTTGGCGATCAAGCTCAGGACCTCATACGTGCAAGGTGGGCGCTTTATTAACCGAGCCATCTTCCTAACCCTATGGTTCCTTTTCTTTAAGTGATGAGTGTCTACGAATAGACTTTCTAGGCCCAAGAATATTTATATGTTCAGGATTTTTATATGTGCTGATAAATGACCCTCAAAAAGTTTGCATTGATTTTTAACCCCACTTAGTCTATGTCTGGGCCCTATGATCTTATAACTTCTAGATATTAAGCTTTAAAGATAAAGTTGGTGGCGGTTTGAGTGACATAAATATACTTTCACAGGACAGGAACAAGATGTCTGTGAAATCCATCGAGAAACGCCCAGACTCACTTCTGGTGACACTTTCTCCCCCACCTCCACTCATTTGTTATATTCCAGAAGTTTGATAACACACTCCATTGGCAAGAGCTGGGGTGATGTGTAAATTGACAAAGTTCTTGAAGAAGGCAATTTGGCAAGAGCTTTCAGGATTAAAAATGCATAGATCTCTGGTCTCAGTAATTTCACTTCTTGGAATTCACTCTGCAAATATGCTGGCATAATTGAGAAATGATGTATGTCCAAGGCTATTTTTTAACAGCATTGTTTATAAGACAAAAAATGGAAGCTAGTAAAATTACAATACATCTCTACATCTACGCAGTGAAAACCACTGAATGATAAGGAAGAAGTTTTTACAGGCACATGAAAAGTTCTGTACTATCAATTAAGTGGAAAAAAGCAATGCACACTGTATAGTTTGCTTTATTTAAATAAAGAGCTGAAAACCATGAAGAACAATACATCCTGGTACTTTCTTATACATGTACAAAGAAGCTTTAGGAAGACAGATAGGACAAGCATTAACAATTGTCTGCTTGGGGTCCAGTGAGTCCTAGGTTCATAGACATGAGACACTGCCCATTGTATTCTTTATGCTTTGATTTTGAAACTATGTAGATTTATTTACCACTCCAAAAATATGATGAAATAAATGCAAAACAATCCATCACATTTTCAGTTTAAAATTTTCATTTGCCTTTAAAATATTTAGTGAGGCCTTTCGGCCATTTGCATTTCTTATGCCCTTCATAGACTTGGCAATTTCAAAACCTGCAGTGATTTTCCTATTGATCACAGCATGTTCTATATATTAAAAACAAGAACATCTGTCTCTTGTATATGTCTCAAATGTTTTCTCCGGTTTATTGTTTACTGCTTAAGTTTTAATGGCGTTTTATTTTATTTATAGGTATTTAAAATTTTGATGAAGTTAAATTTATCTGCCCCTCTGTTTGTAAGGTTTGCACTGCAAACATAATTGGAAACCAATTCTAATTTTTAGCTGCATTTTCTTCTAGCTCTTTTAGGACCATTCTCCTGCAAATTCTTAATTCTTTTGGATTTTATTCTGATATTCTCTCTGAAGCTAGGATGTAGTTTTTCTTTGGATCCAGTAATAATCCAAACCAGTGGTCATCTTGGGCCCAGTCACTCCAAAGGCTGCCTCTGTCATTGGGCTTTGCATGGTGTTGGTCTGTTGATCTGTGTGCACAGGCGTGCCTCAGATCATCAGAGCTCTCGCTCAGAAACCTCCTCAGTGGAACTGGGGATTCAGGGCAATATGCACCGGATCCTGTACTCTTGGGCTCCCAAGAAAAGATGCACTATGTGAGTGACTGACGGGGAGACTTCTAAAAATAGAATCTACGTAATCCATAATGGTGTATATTTGTTAGCCTATACTGATCTCACTCTCTGATGAGATTGTGTTTGTATTTTTCAGGATGCAGCGAGACAGTTGTGGCCCATCTAACCCTACCCACCGACCGCAGGCAGAAAGCTGAGATCCTGGCAAGAGATGAACCACCACAGTCATATCATGGAGGATCCATATGGAGCCCTGCAGAGAATGACGGGATGAACAAGGGACCCACAGCCATAGCCATTCAATCAACACAGGATAAGCCAGTGAGACAGAAACCAATGATTCTCGACACAAAAACCCCTAAGCTCACAACATTAAAGCAGCCTTAATACTCACCCACCACGACTCAGGGAACTGAGCAGAAGAGGGGGAAGAAAGATTGTGAGAGCTGGGGTGGGGGAGACTATCCAGAGGCATGGCACCCCTCAGTAACAACACACTTGGGTCATGAGAACCCGGCTGAAGACTGGGCTATCCATGGTCCCCTACCACAAAGACTGATCCTGATGGCCCACGGAGGAGGATATCCAGCTGACTGGGGATGGGGAGGGGGGGCAATGAGAAATTGGGGATAACAACTCATTGTTGGCCTACTAAACAATGTAACTCATTATGGACAATTAAAAAAAAAAAACCTCAGTCCTTCTGAGCTTAGAGCTTTCTGCTGCCGTAGAACCTCTGTCGAGGCTCCTTCCTTCCTACATCCAGCACATGCTTCATTGGACTTTTCACTCTGGATAGCCTTTCTTGGTATCGGAAGGGTCTGTGAGCCTTTGGGGTAAAGGCCATGTCTCTGTCCTTCACACAGCTCACCCCGTACATCAGCAAGAGTACATGGTGTCATTACCAGCTGAGGAACAATGGAGAATCCATTAAATTCCAGTTCGACTATTTAACAGAAGCATCCTGCTATCTTTGAAAATCACATGTCCACTCTCACCCTCGGGCTCTGCCACCAAAATGGAGATACTAATCTTTAACATGAAGATTACAGTAAGTGATACCCTTCCATATTTCTGGTATATAAGAACCTCTCCATAAAAACCCATCCATCCATCCAATCATTCTTCATCCATCTGTCCATCCATCCATCCATGACTCTAGTTAATCAGTATATATGAAAGTTTTGATTGATTCATTCTCCATCACCACAAACTTTGCCAGGCTGAGTTGGTGGTTTCTTAGGCAGGAAACCATGTACCTATGTGCCAAGGTACGATGCCCAGCCTCTGCCGGGCTGTCCTCTGAGGACCTGCCATTAGTCTCAGGGACTGAGAGCAACCAGGTCCTTCATCTCTCCAGCCTGAAGACAGCCATCATCAGACTGTCCAGCCTGCTTTTGTAAACTAATCCGATAAATCCCCCTTTGAATACATACTTATTCTGTCAGTTCTGTGTCTCTAGAGAACCCCAACAGACACACTATCCCAAACGGCTGCCACAATATTTCCCACGTGGCAGGATGGGAAGCCATGACCAGGATGTTTTCACTACCTCCAGCTGTGTGTCAACAGCTCTGCTGGAGAGAGAAGGAGGCGGCTGAGAACAGCTGCTAGGCCTTGCCTCTCTGATTCAGGAAGACATAGTATTGTGCTAGTACAACGTATGACTGAGGGTCATTCAGGCGTTGAGGTGGTGGCGTAAATTGATGGACAGCTGTTTTTTAAGGCTGGAAACATAGTGCACGAGGTCTCTCAACTAGGTCAATGAGTGGAGAGTGCTCTGGGCTTTGTATGGTTTCTGGATCGTAACAAAGTTCTGGAGATAGAATGATTTTCTTATCGACCTCAGCACACATTGACTGAACACCTACTGTCTGCCGGGGGATACAGAGATGAATTGCACTCAGTTCCTGCCCTGCGGAGCTCCCAACCTACTTGCAGAAACAAGATAAAAACTTGGAGAAAGTGCAGTCTTGATCCAAGAATTGAGCAACAGCTCAAGCGATCCAGCGTGGGGAAGAGCACGCCTTTTGCCTAGTGGGTGGTGATGTAATCCACAGCAGGGAAGGCAGAGATCCAGTTATTTGAGCTGCTGAGAAAAGATGTCTTAAATTTGTTTAAGATGACTCTGGGCCCAAAGAAGAGGGGGATCCTGGGAGAACGGTGAGGAAAGGAAATGAGGGCCTCAGTGCCATGAGGGCTGGTCTGGATGGAGCGGTGGCAGGCTGCAGAAGGAGGGCAGTCTGGTTGGACAGGCTCGGGTTTCTCAGGGCAAGCCTTGAATTTCAAAATGGGAAGTCTGAAGTAGATTCAGAACAACGGACAGCTTTTCACACAGTGAACATGACATTTCCAAAAAAAGCCATTAATACGCTTCCTGGGGACATGAGACTCACATCAAGAAGCTTGATGTCCCTGGACGTTATTATTCTTTGAACCAGACCCAAGTCCTGGTTTCTCAGGGGCTGTTTCCTAAGCTCTTCAGTGGCTGGAAAGTCATGGCTCAGTTGGGGCTTCCCAACAGCTACCTGTAGAGCCAAGAGGAGCTTTTCGCTCGAAGGCCTTGGCAGATGTGGGGCCCCTACATCATCCAGGGAGGACCAGGCGCTGACAGCAAATCCTAGAAACTGGTATGACCCAAAGTTCTTGCCTTGAAGGACTTTGAACACTATCAGAACAGGTGTCATTTCCCTGGCATTCATCTTCGAAGTGCCTGACGGACTGAAACAAGAAACGAGGCTTTGAGGCACCTAAGACAAGGTTGACTTCAACCTCTCCAAAGCAAATGAGGTGGCCATGAACCTCAGTGGGTGTGGTACAGCAGAGAGCCGGCGGCCCTGTGGATTGGCGATGGGCACTCTTGTGTGGTGGACCCGATGGAGAGAGGCGAGGTTACTGATGAAGGGAGCGGTTACCATGGACACAGCTGGCTCAGGAAAAAAAAAAGCTCATTTCAACCTTTTCGAAGCCTATTTTGAGCCAGGTCTGGGGGCTGTCCAAGAAGCTGAGTAAGAAGGCTGGGAGACAGCAGCCCGATCTGGCAATCGGCCTGCGTGGCCGGGCAAGATAGATCTGCAACCTCCAGGAAATTGGCAAGAAGAGCGGAGGGAACCCTTACATTTTTCTTTCCCATTCTGGGTCTCTTTCCAGTGTGTTGAAAAATCTATTTTTGCAAAATATATGGGCCCAGAACGAGCCCAAACCCAAGGAGAGTTTTCGCCATTTGATGTATCGTTCCCTTTATCTAAAATGATGAAAGAGAGAAAATGTTTTTTTTTCAAAGTGACATCATTTATCTTATGATAATCAATGAAACTCTCATAAACTAATATATTAAAGAAAACATTCAAGCTCAAACCAAGCAAAAATGCAAGAAGGGTCTTCAAAGTAGCTGAAGTTTTTGAGGGGAGACACAGCTTACCGGCTGGCTCCCTACTGAAGTCAGCTCTGGTTAGTCCTTCGAATTGTTCAGACCTCTTTCCTGCCAGCTGCGTGGCTGGGAACTAGAAGGCTCAGGTCAGTGCTTCCCCTGTCCATGCTGAAATACACCCGCTGCCCACCACTGACCTTCATTATTGCCAAGGGACTGGGGGGTGCCTGTCCACCTCCTTTCCAGGGAGCCCAGCCTCACGGGTTTGATTTTCCTGGAACTTCTTGGCCAGTGAATCCTGGACCTCAGCTAAAGTTTCTCCTCTCCTTCTGTAGCTGCTTGAGGCACAGGTTTATTCATCTTCTCCCCGTTTTGCCTGACAGGACGTGTTTGGAACAAAGCTCTCCTCCTCCTTCTCTTCCACCTGCGCACCAGTGTGTGGAGGAGGCAGTGCCGGTCTGTCAGGAGACCTGTTTCTCAGTACTTTTCCATTTCCATAGTTTCTGACCTGGTTTAGTATACTGATGGCACACATGGGGGAGACCCTGTAGCACTGGTGGGGGGAGAGGTTAGGACTGATGGGGGGAGAGGTTAGGACTGGTGGAGGGAGAGGTTAGCACTAGTGAGGGAGAGGTTAGCACTGGTAGGGTGAGAGGTTAGCACTGGTGGGGGGAGCCAGCCCTCTCGGGAGCAGCACCTAGAGTTACTAGATCCCAAGGGGGCTTGACAGGGTGCTGTCCTCGGAGGCCTGGGACAATATGCACACTGGAACGTAAGTTGCATGAAGGCAGGAATTTGTGGCCTTTTTGCCAGTGTTGGGACACAGTGGGAACTCAAAGTATGGGTCAATGAATTGATGAGTTTTCCCAGCACTCTCATCGCTTCCTCCTCCTCATCATCTTGTACAAAGAAAAGCCAGCTGTCCTTTAGAAAAATCCAATCATATTCTCAAAGCCTCACAGTGCGTTTGTTGTAAAAATGAGATTCCAGTTGAGATCTATATAACCGCAAAGTCACGACCAAATCGTAGTGCCCGCGTGGAGAATGTCAGGGGTGGGTGAGGTTCTGCTCCATCTTTCTAAGCCTGTGCCAAAGCATTCCTGTTGGTCCTGCCAAGATCACTTATAGGTCAGACACAGTCTTAGCTTAGTGATGTAATCAGAATTAATGCTTTGCCTCTCCCCAAACACTCCTGACCTTCCACCTCCCGGTGTGCTATGGCCCCACCAACCCCAATAACAGTGAGCGGATCACCTGCTGACCTGTGAGCTGCCAGGGAGCTACAGTCTTCTCCTGCCTCCTAGAAACAACATGTTACGTGTCTGGTGAAAGCAAAATAGCTTCTTAATCCATCGACCATGTGCTGGAAAGGTGAGGACAGGATGGTCATAGGAAACTTCTCGAAAGTTCCCACAGTGAAATTCTTTTCTGCTGTATGAATTTAGTCTCCTTTTCCTCGGCAGGGACCGGCTCTCATATTAAGTGGACATCTCATATTGTATCGAGCTCACAGTGGAAGATAAATACGCCTATGCTAATATGGTTATTAATGTAATGTTTAGAATACCTGGGGCTGAAGAGATGGCTCAGCAGATTAATAGCATTTACCACACACACATGAGGGCCTGAGAGGTCCTGATTTCCATTGACACCCCAGCACCCACATACGGGCATACATGCCTATGACCCCTGTCCTGCAGGGAACAGAGACAGAACAATTGCTGGTGCTTGATGGTCAGCCAGTATGACAGAAAAAAATGATGGCTCCAGGTTCAATGAGAAGCTCCGTCTCAAGAAAATAAACAGAAGAGCAGCAGAAGAGGGTGCCTGCCATTCTCCTCCGGCCTCCATGTGTGTGGACACAGAGTACGTGAGTCAGGACACACATGTGAATACACTCCACACACCGAAAACCACAACAATGCAGAAAAAGACTAGCCCCTCTGAGGAACAAAGGCATGCAAACATTTCCGTAATCAAGGGCTCTGTGAAGGTAAGATCTGTCCCTTATCTCTGTGTCCCCATTCTTGTAGGAGGACTGGGTATAGTGAATGGTCCTGTAATGCCTGCCGAGTGAATGAATGCACTCTGAGCACTGTTGTCTTCAGTCTGTTCATTGTCCTGGTGGTCATGGGGTTAAGAGTGGCGTGTTCAGGAGGAAACAAGGTGTTGCGGTCAGCTTTCTAGTTGCTGCCCAGAAAGAACCCAAACAAAAGCGGCTTGTGGAGGAATGGGTTTATTTGGCTTATGGACTCCAGGGGGACTGCCATCAGAACACATTCATTTGTTTGTGGGGGACACCTGGATCAAACCATGCATAGAAATAGACTCAGGTTTTCCTTAGCTCTCACCTAGTACTGAGAAGAGTGAGAGCCCTTAGGGACAGCAAAGGAGTTTGGGTAAAATCCCACATCAAGAGATTAATATTCCTCTAACACCTTGTGTCATGGTTTGATCCAGGTGTCCCCCACAAACAAATGAATGTGTTCTGATAGATCCATCCTCAGCTGATGGCAGTTTGGGTTTTACAACCTCGCTGCCAATTGCCCTAAAATATTTCTTTTTTTTTTTTTTTCCGAATGAAACAAATTTTATTTTGGCCACAAAGTCACTGAGAATAAAGACTACATTTCCCAGCCTCCCTTGCATCTAATTACTGTCATGGGACTAAGTTGTGTCAAGTAGAAAGGAGTGGAAATGTGCTCACATTACTCAGTCTTGCCTTGAAAGGTGGCAGATAGCTCTACCTCCCTTTACCTCAGCTGTGGAGATTGTGACAAGCATCTTGGAGAACATGGACAAAGGAAACCCCAGGAAGAAAGGCCACCAAGACAGCAGCAGCCCACATCCCCGAGGCTGGGGACCACTGTCCTGGCGTCAATTTACTATGAAGCAGAAATGAGCTTTCACCTAGTACAAGCAGTCTTGTGTGCTTGCCACCTAGGGGTGACCTTGTAACCAGTTACCCCATGTTGTTGGTGAAAATGCCTTGCAGATCAAAAATGAATAAATAAATAGCACACCTTTGTCAGTTATGGGGATGCTATGGTCATGCCAACTGCTCTCCAACTGGACTTGGGGCCCACTCCCTAGAAGGGAATTCCTGCTGGTACTGAAAACCCAGTCAAAAGCCCATGGCTGGGGAGGTCATCAGCCCTGGGGGAAACTATGCTTATTGTCTGGCTAAATGGATACATGTACCCACCAAACATTTATGTTAATGCCCATATCTGAATGCTACTCTCACTTTTGGTTCACAAAACTTCTTTTCAGTTGGTGATGACCACTGGATGACAAGACTTGCTGAAGTGCTGAGAAGAAGAGATGATGGAGTACTCAGCACCAAGTGTGACATCTCTGTCACCATGAAGGGGTGGTGGAAAGAATGTCTGAGCCCAAGGAAGGGGAGGAGCGCTTTGAAATATTGTCTTCCAGACACAAAGAGGTTGTGGTGTTCATGACCTCTCGGTGGCTGACGCTACCAACACAAGTCCTGCATAATAGGAGGGAGAAAACGATGACATCCAAATAGGAGAGAAGGGATTCAAAGGAGAGGGGATTCTGGAAAAGAGGATGGAGGGAAGAGGCAGAATGCCCACCCACCTAAGGAAGGGAAGGGTTTGTTTTCAGTTTACAGCCCCAAGGGAAAGTCCATCAAGGTGGGGGAAAGGAAGCACGCGTCACACCATCACATCAGCAGAGAGAAAGCAAAGAGCCAAGCGCACTGCTGCTCAGCCTGTTTATACAGCCCAGCACTTTAGACCACGGAACGGGGCTACCCACAATTTAGATGGATCTTCCCACCGTCTCGATCAATTTACTCAAGATAATCCATCGCAGGCATGCGCAGAGGCTAACCTCATCCACAGAACTCTTCGCGGGCGATTCTTGGGACTGTTGATAATCAACAGAAACCACACACAGCCTTTCCCTGGGAGAATTCCCGATTTGAAGAGAAGACCCAGTATCCATAACTCTTTACAACTAACATTTTCCTGGAAAATCCTGGAAGAGGAGTCAGGGAACTGTTTCCATTTCTGACTTCCCCAGGACCTCAGTGTCATCTGTCTGGTGTGGCCAAAAAAGTAGACACCAATTTGGATTCCTTTAGATCAAAACTAAGAGCTTGAAGGCATGCTTTCTTCTTATAACTCCCTTCCTGCCCTCCAGTCCTTCCCTCTTCTCCTCTGTTTATGTCTCCTCGACCTCTCCTTCTTCCTTTTTTAATATTTTATTTATTTTCTAGCAGAGAGAGAGAGAGAGAACACCAGGGCCACCACCTTGTGGATCTGGCTTATGTGGGTACTGGGGAATTGAACCTGGGGCCTTAGGCACTGGAGGCAAGTGCCTTATCCACTGAGCCATCTCTCCAGCCCCCCTTTCTTAAAATCAACATTTCTTTAAAGAGCAGCTGGCCCTGGAGAGTGGAGAAGGTTGGGGGTGGGAGGTCGTGGGAGGAGGCTGCTTTCTTCCTTTCCCCAAGCTGGAGTCTCTGGAGGAGGACGCTGAAGAAGCTTGTGGCCCAAGCACAAGAACCCTGAGTCAGTCCTCAGCTCTACGGAGCCGGGGTTCTTCCCCTCTGCTGGCCTGAGTTGGATGGGGCCTGCTTTTCCCTTGTATCCTTGGACATAAGGAGCAGGGGCAGAATCAGATGCCATGGGCCAGGTGTGCTTGAGGGACCCAAGAAGACAAAACGCTGCACGCTCTAGTATTATGAGGATATTGTCCACTCAAAGAATACCCTCATAAAAGTACAGAAGACGCTAGACATTTCTAGAACCGTTCTTTCCCCTGCTTCAGCTGCTCTGGGCTCTGGCGGAGGGCCTGGCAGGGCTTCAGTGGCTACCCTACCTTGCCTCCTGTCTTCCAGTTGGGTTGGATCAATACAAGTCTCTGTCAGGAGATTAGAGAGAGAGAGAGAGGAGGGAGGTCAAGGTATCCGCCCTCCAACACTATCACTCCTGTCTCACATCAGCCATCTTTGTCATGGCTGAGTTCTTGTTGCTTTTGCGGGGCACCCCTTTTCCATAACCACAGCTGCTGCCCTCTCCCTGCTCTGGACTCTGCTTCCTACTTAACCCCTTTAGACCCAGGGCTGGTCCCTCTCCATGCTGTGCCCAGGATGAGCTCTGCCCCTCTGCTGCACACCCTTAGCTGGATCTGAGCTAAGAGTCACTTTGGCAAACTCTTCATCTACCTCAGTGTTACCTGCTTCCTCAGGGACCTAGCCAGCTGCTCTTGAGATGTCCTTCTGCCCAGGATGATGCTGGAGGTATCTATGAAGTCCTAAATGCATGCAAAACTGATGACTTTGCAGGACTGTGTCCTACCCGATGACCCTTACCAAAATCTTGTGATGGATGCAGAAAGGAAACCGAGGAATCCAGAACCAGTGGCTCACTGGTCGGTGTGGGGGTGGCATCACTAATGGCAGGGAGGAAACGGCTTTCTGTTGTGTTGGGGCCCTCTCTTAGGAAGGGACTTAGCACAGCCCCCCTGAGTTTCCCCACACCTGTCCTCACTGCCCCCCACTACACGTCAGAACAGGAAATGCTGGAGCCAGCCAGCAACAGCCTTTGTTCCACACTAACAAAGTATGTTCTATGGGGAGCTGGGGGTTCCTATTCGATTTTTGAGGATCTACAAATAACATTCTATAGCACATTGTTTGCGAGAAATTACCCGGAGCTCAGCTCTTCCGCCCTCATTCTGCCGTATGGAAAGAAGCCGCCGCAGCAGCGATCGATGGGTTTTCTGCGGTCCCTGACCGTCCACTCGCCCTTATTTTACTGGTTTGATTTTGCTTATTCAGTCCCAGCTGTGATTATCAATGTGCACATTCAAACCAGCCCTGGCCCTCACTGAAGCAACAATAATAAGACTTGGGGGATAAGAAGGCATAATTTACCTCTTTCTGGCAAGGTTCCACAGGATCTCTGGGCTGAGGAGTGTGGACGAGAGATCAGAGAGTGAGAGACAGGGCTCCAGATGGGGAGGGAGGAGGGGCTGACAGAGAAGGGAGGAGTGCAGCCAGCCACTTCATGTATCTGAGCCCTAACACATACATCATGAAGCAAGACCTCACCCTACCAACACGGTCTCTCTCTCCAGCTGCTCCCATCACCTTTAAATCCTTTATCTACAGTCCGATAAGAGCAACCAGTTGCAGGATGAGTTAACATGTTCAAGCAATCATAGAGGCTTTTATGATCATTCAAGTGCAAGAGGCATAAACGGAGGGGTTAGAGGAAGAATACACTTCGGAATCCCTGACACTGTTTGTCAGTCCTGCAGTAACACAGGAGATGTTTTCCAGGTGGAGGGAGTATAGCTCAGTGGTAGAGCGTTTGACTGCAGGCGGAGTGAGGGTAAAGTGGACGTGTGCCACCTCACTTGCAATTCCTAGGCTGGTCTGAAATTTCATTTTGAGTCTCTGTCAGACCCATGTTTTCTTTCTTTCTTTTTTTTTATTGTCCATAATGAGTTTCATTGTTTAGTGGGCCAACAATGAGTTGTTATCCCCAATTCCTCATTGCCCCCTTCCCAATCCTGTCAGCTGGATATCCTCCTCCGTGGGCTCATGTTTTCTAAATCAAGTTCTTCTATGAGATGCTGCCTCGTACTGATTGTCAATGCCACAGGACCTAGTCTCACCTGTGAGGGATTATTTTGATTAGGCTAATTAAGATGGGAGGACCCAGCTTCACTGTAGGAAGCCCGTTCTGTGGGCTGGGGTCCTGGACCATAGAGGGGAGAGCTGGCTGAGCAGCAGTGGTCATCTCTGTCTGCTCCTCACTGTGCTGAATGTGACCAGCTGCCATGGCCACACCTTCCCCACATGATGGACTGTGACCTGGACCTGTGAGCTGAAATGAATCATCCCTCCATGAAACTGATTTTTGTCTGGTATTTTGTCTCAGCAACCTGAAGTAGACTAATACACTCTACGTTTCAATTATGCAAATGTTCAGTCTAGATTCATGGCTATTTAGTCTTGCTCACAGGCATGTCTTTGACTCAAGGTAGGCATAATCTGAGGATGTAAAAGTCCGTGTTGTGTGTGGGCATTTCTGGGAGAAGTGATGATTCAAGTCAGATGAGGTAAAGGAGACATGCAAAATTCAATGCATTGCTATATTACTATCCACACAAATTATGTGGTCCTAACAGAAAGGAAGAATAAGAAATCAGGCAGCGTGGAATGGAGAGGCAAATAGATTATTGAGCCCTATCAAGTATGTGGCTACTTGAGGAGAAATTAGACTTAAATGACTTGAAAATTAGCTGCCTTCATAACCAGAAATGGAGCCAGGACTCTGCGATCCTCCTGCTTCTGGATTGTTAAAGACCACGTTGTGGCTGGAAAGGTGGCATTAGTTTGGATGGAGGAGTTGCAGACATGAACTGGGTCATCGAAGAAACCTCTGCTATTTAAGAAGGAAAAATAAAACTGGGAAGATACCCCTCAAATTCTTTTAGGGTGATACTTATTTTCTTGCAACACAAGTGTGTTTTAACTCCAGAATATTTTTAAAATTAAAAATATAAGAAAACCTGGGCGTGGTGTCTCATGTCTTCAATTTCAGCACTTGGGAGGCTGAGGTAGGAGTGCTTTATTTTTTCATTTAATTAAGAAACAGTCATGAACGTTTCCAAATGTACGGAGTCATTCACGAGGACCAAGGAGTTTTGTCTTCAGTTATAGCCAACAGGATATCCCTGCTAACCCTTCCTCAGAACTGATTGTGTTGGCTAATATTGACTGTCAACTTGATAAAATCTAAAATCTCTTAGGAGCCAATCCTCTGGGCACGTCAAGGAGGAAGCTTTTAGATTGGATTAATTGAGGTAAGAAGACCCACCTTAAATGTGGGTGACCCCAGACTGAATGAAAAGGAGAACTCGAGCTAAGACCAGCATTCATCTCTCTCTGCTTCCTGATTACAGATGCACAGTGGCCAGTTGCCAAATGTTTCTGCTACCAGTCTTCCCAAAATGATGGACTGATGACCCTAGAACTGTGAGCCAAAAATAATTCTTAAAGTTCTTTCTTCCTTCCTTACGTTGCTTCGCCAGGTGTTTGTCACAGCAATAAGAAAAGTAGCGAAGACTTCAATGTGATCAGTTTGAACAGGACATTGTCTATGACCCACCCCCAGAGACTGCCTGGTGCATTGACAACCCCACACGGTCACTGATAAACCCCAGTAAGGAGGCACCCTCAGAGGGATGGGGACGGGGAGAGGGTCATGAGGGTAGAACCCTATGGGAGCATGGTCAATTGACAAGATATTAAAGTTCTCATTTAAAAAACATCACAATTCCAAGACTCGGGAGAAGAGGAGGCAGGAAATGAACCTGGAATGCACAGACTAGTTTAACCATAGGAAAAACTCACCTGCTAAGTTGAAAAACAAGATGCTTCTTAGCTGAATAATAGTCCAAGACAGTGGCTAAGAAGACCTGGGCTCAGGGGACAGTAAGGGGGTAGAGACCACACCTTGAACAGGGACTCAAAGGGCTTTAAAGAAAGGGCAAAGCGAACATCTATCATCCCCTGGAGGGGATGAGAATGAAAGGAAGAAAAGGCAACTTTCATGGCTCGATATCAAGATTTACAAAATGACAATGATCGGGACAGTGAAGACACAAAGTAACACAACAGGAAGTTCTGAAACAAACTCTCATGCACATATTACCCCAGGACTTACAAAGATGGCTCCTCTGAGCAGAAGGAGACAACAGCTTTCTTAAATGAGCAACAGCAGATATTCGTTTCCACGTGGAAAACATGACCCCTGGCACGAAGCAAAACGCGTCAACTCCAGATAAATCACAGGCCTAAATATAATCCTCCAGCACGTCACATAGAAAAACACCTTCATAACTTTAGACCCAGCAAAGGTTTCTTAGACAGATGGCACAAAGAACATTAGTTATAAAACAAAAGTTCGTAATTTGAACTATATTGGTCATCAAAAGGTAGTTATGATATTTGACGAACCAAACTTCAGCTGACAGATCAGCCCCTTGCAAACGATAATGGTGTCATATCTACATTCCCATAAGACATTAAGAAAGAAGCAGACAACCCAGAGTTAAAATGGGCGACACTTGAGCAGATGCCGAGAGATGAAACAAGAGCTCAGCGAGCCTCCAAATGCGACAAAACTGCACAGCCACCTGAGAATGGCAAATTAAAACCGTCATGAGACACCCTGGGACACCAAGCCTTGGCAAGGATGTGGAGAAATAACAACATAGACACTCTGGCTAGGGTGCAGACTGGAATAACTAACCATGTTGAGAATGTCTTTTGCATCATCTTCTGTCGTAAGACCCCACATAGATGTCACAGCACATCTATTCTAAGGCACACACCTCATAGGTAGCAGAGTCCTAAAATGCCACCACATTTCCCTACCCCCTTCCCTGGGATGGTTATCATGGCAGACTACCATGCCCTGTGGTCATATGCAACAACATACCAAAGGGGTTTGAATAGATAATTCAGGCTATGAGCCACTGTCCTTAAGAAAGACATTGTCCAGGGGATTTTCCTCAGATCATATGAAGGAAACGTGTTTCCTCTGATGGTGGGGGAGGAGAAGTCATGGAGAACCAGAGTGTAAGGATTCCATTCACCTTGCTGGTGTAAAGAACGAGGGATATTTCCAGCAGCTGATGGCAGCCCCCCAGCTGACAGCCATCCAGGAAGCAGGGACGGCAAACCTGTAAGAACAAGAAATTGGACTCAGCAATCAACGTGAGTAAACTGCCCAAGTTCACTGAGTGACACTCGGCCTATGATACCCAGAACAGAAGACCCAGTGACACCATCAGGCATTCCCTTCTCCCACACTGGGAGTTCTAATGAGCTGTTATTTAAAATGCTACGTTTAGGGCCATTTGTTATGCAGCATTAGGAAACTAATGCACACCCAACAGACAGAAAGGTACATAAACACCAACAGAAATACGCTCACAGTAGGCCGTGGAGATGGCTCAGTGGTTAAAGGTACTTCTTTGCACAGCCTGTATTAAACTCATTAGCCACACGAAGCCAGATGCACAAAGTGGCGCATAAATCTGGAGTTTGTTTTCTGTGGCCTGAGGCCCTGGTGCGCCCGCATACACTCATTCTCTCTGTGCGTTCCTAGCATTGCTTGTGGAAGTCCCAACCCCAGCTGTGCGTCAGCGTCAGCACGGATGACTGAAGTATGTTCCTTTTGTGCGTGTGTTCATGTGTGAGCGAGAGCAGGCCTGCTCGGACCGTGCTGTGTCGTGGCAGTCAGAGGTAACTCTTGGGTGTTGGTCCTCCCCATCCACCTTGTTTGACACAGGGTCGCCCACTGTTGTCCTGCACTCACAGGCTGGCTGGGCCAGGGGCTTCCAGCCGATCCTCTGTCTCCCCCTCCCTTCTTGCCCTTCATCCTCTGGGATTACACACCCATGTCAGTGACATCTGGCTTTATGTGGGTTCTGGGGACCCAAACTCAAGATCTGGAAGTGCTTGACCCACTGAGCCATCTCCCCAGCTGCAGACTCCTGAGCGATGAAGACGAACAAAGACTCTCGCAACCATTATGTAGAGGGAAAGAAATCAGATACACACAGACGGATTGTATAATTCCACTGTAGTAAGATCAAAAACCGGTAAAACTAGCACGATCATGTGAGGAGATTACACCTGCGAGGTACTTAAACATTTGGGGAGACCCAAAGCTCATGAAAGCAGAAAAGCAGGCTGTGCCGAGAGCTCAGCAGTGAAGGAGGTTAGCACCCACCCTCCAGGGCTCGGGGAACTTTGTGGATGAAGCAACCTGAAGCTGATGCCAACACAACTGTATATTTGTCTTTAGACAAATAAAATCTTGGGAGGGTTAAAAGGAAATTCCAAGGCGTTGGTCCAGTTCCATTTCTGATGTGGACTTCTGCTGAATGGGTAAACTGAGTTTTTGATAATTCGTGAGTTGATTCATTTTTATCATTCATTCATTTAGGACTTCCTCCGCTGTATTTTGCAGTACAATAAAACCAGAGGCACCAATAAAATGATGCAATGCAATGGCTGCCGGTGTCTGCTTCCTCTGCTTCGTCTCACTTATTCAATCATCGCCAGGACCCTGAGAACAGAGACAACTTCTCACTTAACAACGGCACCATTATTGAGTCTAGCGAAATTACTTAGTAGAATTTAATATTTGTGGCTATCTTAAGTAACTTTGGCTTTTTAAAGAATAGCACAAGTTCCCATACGTATTTGAAAAGTAGTTACACCCCCAAGAGGGGACCTAGAGATGGCCAATAAATCTCTGAAAACCTGTCCATCACCAGTTATCAAAGAAATGTAAATTCAGACAGCCATCAGAAATCATTCGCTGCCATAGGAAAAACATTAAAAAAATGTTCACTGAGAGCTACTCTGCTGGTGAGACTTATGACCTGGAATATTCCTAAGGGTTTTCCGGTAATCCATATTGAAATCTTTAGAAAGGTGTACACCCAGTAATCCCACCGCTCGGAGCTTAACCTGAGGAAAAGACCAAATCAAAACACGGCAAGATAGAGGAGGTAAGTACCACTTGAGAATGGTATGAATGAAAACCTAAATATCCCCCAAAGTACATGGATCATGTTTCGGAAGGAAAAAAGTATGCATCCAATAATGTCATACTATAAACCAAACTAAAATGATGGATGTATTTTACTATCATGGAGATTGTCATGGTTTGATCCAGGCGTCCCCCACAAACAAATGAATGTGTTCTGGGTAATCGATCCTCAGCTGATGGCAGTTTGGGTTTTACAACCTCGATGAAGCTGTGTTGTCGGGGGTGGGCTTATGGGGTTATAAGCCAGCTTCCCCTTGCCAGTGATTGGCACACCTTCCTGCCGCTGTTTGCAGTGCTGTGGCAGAGGTGATGTCCACCCCTCTGCTCATGCCATCGTTTTCCCTGCCAGGATGGAGTCTCCCCTTGAGTTCTAATAAACCATTCCTCCACAAGCTGCTTTTGCTTGGGTTCTTTCTGCGAAGCAACTAGAAAGCTGACCACAACAGAGATGTTGATGATATAGTCTTCAATAAAAAGGACCATAGCAAAACTCATACAGCATTTTCCCATTTCCATACCCACCTGTGTGAGTATATGAAATATATGTGTGGAGATTCTTAGGGATTCTTCAACATTCCTAACAGGGAGTGGTCAGGTTAAAAGAGGCTTGCTTTCCTTAGCTTATGTGTACTTCTGATTTTTTTTGTGTGTGTGACAATGCTCATTTGAAAATAAAAATATAGCAATCAAAACCACCAATCCTATATCCAGGCAGGACCAGATCACGGCTCACACCCCTCCAGTATTTTTAGTACTTACGTGTGTGGCACCATATAACATAATCTGATGGAATTGTGGAATTTTGTTCCACGTTTATGAGACAAATACTGTTGTTATTCTCGCTTTACAGATGAAGAACAGGGTAACGTGTGGTCTGCTGTGTCTTTCTCACACATCCCATGGTCTCCCCCACCATCCTGCTGCCTACATTGGCTTTGGACAATACAGGGCAGTGACGTCATCAACCTCTGAGCAGAAAGTCTGCTCACGTCTTCCTTCTGCTCAAGGCAAGCGTGGCTTCCTCAACCCAGATGACAGCCTGAAATGCGAGAGGGAGAAATACGTGTGTGTGTGTGTGTGTGTGTGTGTGTGTGTGTGTGTGTGTGAATACTACTGAGATTTAAGAGTTACTTGTCTCTGCAGCATACTGTATCCCAGGCTAACTGACACAGGGTTAGGTTAGGACAAATAACCTTTATTTGTGGACAAACTGGAGTTCCAACTGGTCTTGTATCTGAATGTGTCCCCTTCACTGACTACATCTGCCTTTGTCCTGACCTTCATTTGTACTTTTTGCTTTTATAAAGCTGAGGAATCTAACCACAAGCCCATGGTACCTGGGCCCAGAATTTTCTTTCTATCTCTCTTCTGAATATTTTTCTGAGTCAGCATGAAGGATCGATTATTTCCTCAGATACTGAGATGCTCTCCAGTCTCAAGATTTGGATTTTGGCATGTGAATTACCCAGGATTCTCCAGTGTGTGTGTGTGTGTGTGTGTGTGTGTGTGTGTGTGTGTGTGTGTGTGTGTGTGTGAGAGAGAGAGAGAGAGAGAGAGAGAGAGAGAGAGATAGAGAGAACGCACACATGTGTGTGTGTTTGTGTGTTGTGTACGTGTACTTATTATAGGAAATGGTTTACACGGTCATGAGAAATCCCACAATATGCCATTTGCAAGTTGGAGAACAAGAAAGACAGTGAGGTGCATGTGCCTGATTGGATGTCTGAACCAGGGAAAGGTCACTCACACGGCCCAGTCCCCCTCTCTCTTCCCTTTCCCCTGTGACCAGGCCTGAACACCCACAGTGTCCAGGGACCAGCCTTGGCTTGGGTTTTTCCTTCTTGCCTTCTATCTGCCTCATGCTTTGGGGTACCCTCTCACTTAGATCATATGTAAGATTTTTCTTTGATCTCTAGTTCTTCAGTATTTCTTAATCCTCTCTTGTCTGTAGTTTAAAAGGTCTGCTAAGTTCAATCTTCCTCGTGTGTGTGTGTGTGTGTGTGTGTGTGTGTGTGTGTGTGTATAATTTCCCCAGTCTTTTCCTAGATATCAATTCCCCTAAATAAACTTCATGAATTATGACTTCTTCCTGGATAAACTCAATAATTAATAATATAAAAAAGAAAGATGATGATGTAATTTTAATACAAGTCTGAAGGCTTTAGAATTGGGGGGCTGAGGTGCACATCTGTATCTAAGCCCCCACATTTGAGAACCAGAGGCGCCATATCAGAGGTTAGAGAAGACGAATATCCCGGCGGAAAGAGAACAAACAAAATGTCCCTTCTTGCGTCTTTTGGCTGTGTTCAGGAACTCAGTAGACTGCATCCACCCACACCGATGAGCAAATCTTCACCCACTAATCGCCTTGGTAAGCACCCTCATAGCCACCCTCAGAGACGGGCATTCCTTAAGCTGGTCAAGTTGACACAGAGAATGACTGTCTCCAAACAGCACCTGAAGTTCAGAAGACTCCTCAGGAACCCAGGTGCCTTACTCAATGCATCCTGACCCCTTTCTTTCTTTTTTTCTTTTTTGAGATTTTGAAATCTATAATTTCAATTTTCATTTCTTCCATGCCCCTCATTTAGTTTCCAGATCCACAGATAACACTTGTCTTTTCTTTCCTTTTCTTTTTGTATCCAGCTAGGTGTGGTGGTGCACACCTTTAATCCCAGCACTCAGGAGGCAGAGGCAGGAGGATCACCTTGAGTTCGATGCCACCCTGAATCTACATAGTGAATTCTGAGCCAGGCTGGGCTAGAGCAAGACCCTTCCTCAACCCCCCCCAAATCCTTAGAAAAAGAATTGGTTGAGAATTAATTATATCAAAGCCTATTACTAGTTGTATAAGAATACACTTGAACAGTTGAACAGCGCTAACCCCTAAGGCCACTATTGTTAATTCAGTCCCCAAAGTCATGGTGGTCTCTGTGCATCGCTAGGCAAGTAGATCTGTGTGTTAGCTTTCATCTCTTCAGTTTTAAGACCAGCGCTGTAGTTTCCACGGTACCATAATGTCAGGGAATTACACTTAAGCCATCCTTAACTCCTCCAGCCCACATTGATCCCTCCCTTCTCTGAAACGCCAGCACTTACAGCCAGCACAAGATCATTTAGAAATTAATTAGGTTCCATCTTGTGCTGCTCTGTAATTGTTTGATGTAGGCTCATCTGTCCTTGCAAAAGGTTGTAAGACCTTTGAAGTTACAGACTGTCTTCTGTTCGCTTATTAATGCACTCATACGTTCGTGCCTGCATGCATGTAATAAACACTTACACCAATCATTTGATGTCAAGCAACGGGGACACAAAGAGAGAGCACTGCCCGATGACAAGGCTCTAACTGCAACACTGCAGAGCCCCATCAGGACCTAGCTGGCATCACCTGACAGCCCAGACATCTCAAAAATCCTCACCCCAAGACTCCCAGCATCTCGAGGCTTGAACTGGAGTGAGAATGCTGTGTCCCCATAGACAGCCATCTGCCGGAGGCCATTGAGAGATCCAAGGTCAGGTTCCAGGTGGTGGACACCAAGCAGAGAGGACAGGAGCCTTGGTGGCAAGGAAGCACTCAGCTTGGTCAGAGGTCCTTAAGGAGCTAGGTCAAGGTCCTCTCCTGCCTGTGACAATCAGCTCTGATCACTGAGGATCGTAATGATTCTTGGTACATCCAGGAAACCATAGAAACAGCTCTCCCCCCTCCAATTCCCTCTCAGGTGGGATGTCTGCTGGAAGGCCGCCTCCAAGGCAGAGGGTTTTCCACTGAGGAAAAGCAGTGCTGGGTCATTAATTGGGATGAAATTCTGAACCGGGAGCCAATGAGACCAGCTCAGATCTCCACCCTCCCCCTCAGCGCAGACCGGAAGGAAAGCAGGAGGAGCCAGCTCTAAGGAAGCTGCCCTTTGCCTGCAGGAAAAGGCAGGCAAGCACTCCTGCTTAGGAGGAGGCCCAGGGATAACTTGACTGCAGCAGCAGGGCGGGCCTCCAGGGACATCAGGCCTAATCCCCTTAATCACCCAACAAAGTCTGCTTATGAATGCCTCTGCTTTCCTAGGCTCACTTCCCCTTCCTTTTTCTCTGTTTGGGAGCTGCAGAGTCAGGGACTTTGTTTCTACCCAGCGATGGCCTTCAGAGAGCAAGGCTTCAGCAAATAGCAGAAATGAGTTCAAGAACAGCCCATGACCATGAGTACTTCCTCCAGTAGCTTCACACCCCCCTAGCCTCCCTGGCTATTCTCTGGTTCAGAGGAGAGACCTATGGGTTCTCTGCAAATCGACATCTTCCTCTCCGGGGGGAAGGGGGTGTCTGCAGCCTCAAAGCTATCAGCATAATTCAGGATCTTGCTGCGGTGGGCAGTGAAGATGAGACTGAGAACGCCCAGCCTGAACCAGGAGGGGTTTTCTATCCTGTCAGCATCCTCCTGGTGATATCACTACGAGTTGTTTTACATCACGACATGCCAGAAATCAATAGGCCACATGGGTGGCTGGCAGGTGGGTGATGGAGGGAAACAGACCATATCTTGACGAGCTGGTGGGGGAAGGGAGAGGCATGAAAGCCTGACTCGGCTTGTGCTTTCAGCCTCCCTTATCATGTCCCCACAACACACAGAGACATGCTTATCGGCTTCATGTTACACTTCTCCCTCCATGGGGTCAACTCCTCCAGAGTAGAGACTGGGATGCACGAATGAATGAATGAATGAATGCATGAATGAATGAGATAACAATAGGTAGAGATCCTGAGGACGGAACTCATGTACAAAACAGAAATAATTATTTAACACTTAAATATTCTTACTTGGCCACTGAAATGCTTACCATAAAAATGATGTAATAGCGATACAAACTATAAACTCAGGTCCATTAATAATTCAGTCTGTCTTGGACTGATTTGTGTATGCATCGGAAATTTGGATTAACTGCTTTTGTGCCCCAACTGACTGAAATGACTTTGTATTTTGACCTATGGATGTTGCTGCTGAGTTGAGTAGATCTTCCCTGCACAGGACTGCTCATTCTCAGAGAGACTCCTGCTTCAACCACTGAGAGAAAGTTGGAGACGGCTCAATCCTGTCCAGGTGTAGTTTGGCCACTGTGGGCTTCTGGGGATGCAGTGTAATTAGTGATAAAGACCCAGGGTGGTTGTGGGGTGCACCAAGTCCCACCTAACCATGGCAGTCAGCTGGAGCACCCAGCCCGCCGAGCAAGCCAGTCTCCAAGAGGGCGTGAGATGTGGGGCCCGGCTCTTCTGGGCCCTGGAAACCTGCAACATCATCTTCTCTTTCTTTCTTTCCCAACTAAGTCGTCTGCTGGCCCAATCCTCCGGGCTGGGCCTTGGTCTCCTAAGTGATCTTCAGGAGTGAACACATTATGTTTTCGTGACTCGTCAGTTTCTCTGCACGGGATGCTTGGGTGGGTTTCTGCTTCTCCCTCTGAAAGGCTCTCAAAGAACCCTCATCAGTGCCTTCATCTCCATCCAATCGTACGACTATCCTTCAGGCCGCATCCCCAAACCTCACTCCTCCCAGGCATGAGCAACAGTAAGATTCTAGGACAGGTGTTCAGTTACCCATAGAGAACCCCAAAGGTTCACTTGGCACCCTACCACCACCCACGGCTGGCCACAGAGCATGGAGTCCCATCGTTACAGTTCATGTCTTCATCTGAGGTAGGGTTTTGGGTCTATGAAATGGCTAGGTCATACCTTCCAGGGATCATCTTAGCCATGTGCCTTCCAAAGTGACAGCCCCTTGGGAGGAACAGACATGAAGTTTGGGAAGGAAAGGATCACAAGGCAGAGGCGTGCAGAGCAGGTCTGCGGGAGAGCCCTGGGAAGGAAGGCTACGAGGGAAAAAAAGCGAGCAAAAGTACCTTCTTTACTCACGCTCACAGCTTGTCTCTGAACAGGCCACCTGAGCCCCAGAAGTTGGAGGCTGTGCATGAGTGGGAGAATTTCAAGTTCAAGACATTATCCATTACATAAACAAAGGCCCTGCTGCCGGGGCGGTGCCAGCTCCCATCAAGAGACGACTCCCAGGCTCACTCCAGCGTGACCCAGATACACCCCTGAAATACCAAATGTCACATCCCCTTCCTATTCAAGTTCCCTCCCTTAGCCTTTTGCCCTAAGATTTATTAGTCTACAGTGATGGCGTTGAATTGCATTTGAAATCAATTAGTACAGGTACTCAAAGATGAATGCTTCAGCCGTGAAGAAAGGTGATGAAAACATACCACTTAAATAGAAATCAATTTCCCTTTCATGTATTTCTTCCTTGCTGCTGGCCCGAATTAATAGTTTTTGGATATTTGTGTGTAAAGAGGGGACTTCTTCCACATAAAATATTTCCATCACTGTTCCCCCAGCCTCCGTGGCTTGCCTGGGAAGGCTCCATCACCAGCTCCCCGTATTACCATACGACTGTCTCTGTGACCATCGTGGTCTTCTGAATAAGCATGAGCCGAGGCTCATGGGAGAACTCGCTTTGGCGCTTGGTTTAAGCAACATCAAGGGAATGATTTTGGAGGAAGCCATTCAGGCCCCACAGCTGCCGAGAACAGCAGCCCCAGGGCCTGCCCTGTCTGCAATCTGCACTGGTCTTCACTGCAGACTTCGAGAGCACAGTGAGATTTCTGAAGGAGAGGCTGTCAAAAAGGAGGAGAATGGCCTTGTTGCCCACAGGAATCACACGTAGGCTCCAGGTTCAAGTGTACCTATCAGAACTGCCGGGAAAGGAGAAAGAAATCAAGGCCAGAGCAATGGGTGAAGAAGCAGTCAAGTTGTTAGAGACGTTCGCCTGGACCCTCTCCCAAGCCACCCGCTTCTGTCCTTGTCCTGCCCTTCACTGGGTCCTGAGCACTTGCTGTCTTTCGAGGATTCTAGTCACTGTTTTGTAAATTGGCGTCACTGCTTCCATTTCACGAATGAAGAAACACAGACACAGTGGGGCGAAGTAACTTTGAAGGCTAATTTTATGATGGGTCAGCCCATGGGGGTGCCCGGATACTTGGCTATTTATTTATTCTGTATGTGATTATGGGTGTTTTCACATGATAATAGCGTTTGAATCATTTGATAACATTTTATTTCCCTTTAAGTGGTATGTTTTCTTCTGAGCCTGAGCCTTCGTCTTTGAATACCTGTACTCATGAATTTCAAG
Organism: Zapus hudsonius; assembly: GCA_004024765.1. Lineage (NCBI taxonomy): Eukaryota > Metazoa > Chordata > Mammalia > Rodentia > Dipodidae > Zapus > Zapus hudsonius. The sequence continues at coordinate 56,972 of PVHP010005681.1, forward strand.
TGCAATGCAATGCAATCACTATAGAATAAGAGATCTCAGGGCAAGTCAATCAGCTTACCATGAGGTGGGCCTCATCCAATGCGTTGAAGGCCTCAAGAGAGCAAATCACAGGGATGAGGAATCCATTCTTTGCTTGATGGTGTTCCAGCAGGGACAGGGTCTTCTCTTGTTTTCAGACAGACCTTTGGCCATGGGCTCTCCTGGTTCTTAAACCTTTTCACTGAGATCTTGGCTCTTCTCAGACTTCGTAATCATCGATGCAGCCTCCTTTTTAATAGACATCACTGGCTCGATTTCTTTGGAGTCTTGATATGTAAGTTGCACAAACTGAGCCCACAAAATCTGACTCTAGACAGATCCTTTAAAATATCTTGTTTCTGCTCCCCGTACCCCCAAGCCCATTTTGAAGGCACCTACTCAAGAATTTCCACAGGGTATTCTCTAAGGACATCTGTTGTAGGGAGGGGTCCTTTCTCTGTTGCCCTGGAAACCTACAGTTGAGGGGATATTTTGCCCACATGAAACCAAGAACATCCAGAGACACGGGAATGGTTTTGCCCACACAGTGCCAGAGATAAGGCTGTTATCTGGAGGATGGTGGGCAGCACCCAGGAAATTACTTTCAATGGATCTCTGCTGCCCGAGCATAAGACTGGCATGGCCCTGCCCCCTAGAGGAGTAGAGACAAACTTGAACTTTATAACAAGCCTTGCTTGGTCACAGGAGCATCTGGACTCCACCCCCTCCCTCATGGGTGGACACTCCAGCTCAACGTGGGGCGAGCTCTGTTCCTCCTGGAAGTCACCCTTGAAGACCCCAGATCTGTGAGATTACTTGTGCACAAGGTGTGGCCTGGCTGAGGAGGGTCGAGGAGCAAGTTGAGTGTTCCAGGGTCTGAATTCTAGGAAGGCATTTAACCAACATCCACCACCCCCCAAAGCTAAGGAGTTACTATAGTTTGGATGCCAAATGTCCCCATACGCTTTAACACTTGGTCCCTAGCTGGTGGCGCTGTTTTGAGAGGTCACAGCCCGTCATCAGAGGAAGGGGTTTGTTAGGGGCAGGGTTATGGGTTCTAGCCTGGCCACATTCTCCTCAGTGTCCCATCTGCAGAGATGAACGCATGCAGCCTCACACTCTGATCACAGCTGTGAGCCACCCCCAGCCCTGTCTTCCTTCTTCACCATGATGAACTGTGGCTTCTCAAACCACAAGCTCACACAAACTTCTCCTTTTCTTGGTTCTTGTCAAGAATTTGGTCACAATGGTGAGAGCAGTAATTAATACAGGTAGCACTATCTTGTGGTTTTAGAAGCCAGGGTGGGGAAGAACCCATTGCTCACGGCAGTGAACTTTCTCTCGCAAGAGACGAGCGTGTCAAAGTAGCTTTCTCCTGCCTTGAAGGCTTCTTTTCCCGCTGGAGTCTGAGCTGGCCTCTCTGATGGAGTTTCCAGGGACACAGTCCTCATCTGACAGCCCCCCCCCCCCACAGAGTACACTGCCACGAGCGAGCGTTCCTGTCACCTGACTGCAGAAGGTAATTATTGTTCAGAGCAATTTCAGATACATCTGGCGCTCGTTTCCTGTCCTCATCCTCCTCATTAAAACATTAAAAGAAGGAATGGTTGGCACCAATGAGAAGAGAAACATCCTGGCACCCCAATCAACTTCTTCATCAAGCGTGTTGGCAGCCCTGGGAGAGCCCTGGAGGCGTTAGCCAGGGAGCTGGACTTGCAAGGAGACCACAGAGAGACTCAGTGCTCTACCTGCTGAAGGAAGGCGAAGAGTGGCCAACCCATCAGGCTCGCCTGACCTTGGCCTCTACGGATTTGGACTCCAGAGAACATAAGGCCAGCTGTGCTCCACAGGGAGAACCTGTCCTGCACCCAAGCAGCATGTTTAGGGTTGTGTTAAATGCTCCAAGGGCCCTTCAGTCCTTTCTGTGTAGACATAACCCAGAATATCACATCCAAACTCAATGTGGAGCACTGGAGAGATGGCTCAGCAGTTAAGGCACTTGCCTACAAAGCCTAACAATCTGGGTTTGATTCCCCAGTACCCACAAAAAGCCAGAGGCACAAAGTGGTAATCTGGAATCCATTTGCAGTGGCTTGCACTCTCTCTCTCTCCCCTCTCTCTTTCTCTCTCCTTGCAAATGGATAAATAAAAATATGTTTCTTTAAAAAAAAAAAACTTAATGTGGCCAGGTATTCATCCCAGCACTTGGGAGGCAGAGATAGAAGGAGGATTGCTGTGAATTCCAGGTTCGCCTGGAAACCCTACCTCACAAAAAAAGGAAGAAAAGAAAAAGAAATGACAACTTAACATGGATTGCTAAAAATTAGACATTAGAAATTTAACAATGCAAATGTTGGCAGTGAGGAACAGTGAATAGAACACCCTGTGTTAATGAAATGGCCACTTTGGAAAACACTTGAACAATTTTGTGTAAGGTTAGATATACACTTAACCACAAAACCACCCCCCCAAAAAAAACCTCAAGAGAGATAAAAATGCATGCTCATGCATATTTGTACATGAAGGCTCACAGAGGCTCTACTTATTTAGCCCTGAATGAGAAGCTACCCAAATGCCCAACAGATGAGGACGAAATGTCACAGGCAGGGAGTGAGCTGTTAATGCATACTGACAATGAATTCTGAAACATGTTGAGTGAAAAAAAGCCAGACACAAGACGATGTGATTACATTTCTTAAACTCTAGGAAAGATAAATCTAATTGGGTCATAACAGAGAGAGGATCTGTGGTTACCTGGGGCACAATTTGGGAAAGCAACAATTACTAGGAGAGGCAGAGAGGAACTTTAAGGGGAAAGACATGCCCTCTACTTTGATTGGAGTGGGGAGTATACACTTCTCCAAACACGTTCACACGTGGACTTAAATGTATTTTATTCTATCCTTATCATGCCTTAATGAGGTTTGTTTTAAAAGGAGAGATTGAAGCCAGGTGAGGTGGCACACGCCTTTAATCCCAGCACTTGGGAGGCAGAGGTAGGAGGATTGCCATGAGTTCGAGATCACCCTGAGACTACATAGTGAATTCCAGGTCAGCCTGGGCTAGAGTAAGACCCTACCTTGAAAAACCTAAATAAATAAATAGATAGATAAATAAATAAATGAAAGGAGAGATTGAGCCTGCTGGTTGTGGTGTCTAAACTAGAGACCGTCAGGAAGCCATGACTAGACGGGAGCCTTCTCTTATCACGTGGTATACCAAAGCAGGGCCAGCCATCTTTGCCTCCCTCAAGTTTCCAAAGAAATTGGATGCTATTTTCCCTGAAAACCCACCCTCCCAGCTGCCGTATTCTCCTTTCCAAGAGAATACTGAGAACAGCAGAACTACAAATGTTCCTAAATGAAGACAAGATGAGAAGTAGACAAGAATTCTTCCCTTTATTCGGCCAAGAGGAAAACAGCTTCCAAGGCTGCTCCTTTAAGGCTTTATCTCGAGTGGAGTGCCTGTTTGAGGGGGAGGCGGTTGTTGCAGTCAGCTTTCTGTGGCTGGACAAACACCCACCGAAAGCAGCTTATGGGAGGAAAGGGTTTATCTCAGGCTTACAAATCCCAGGGGAACGCCATCAAGGATGGAAGAAGCTGGTTCATCTCCATAGATCCAAGCAGAGAGACATCACCAAACAGCCAGCACCATAAAAAAAAGCCAAAGCCAGCTGCTCTCCACACACATTAGGGCCAGAGTCAAGATCCACCCTCAAAGACACACCTCTTCTCCAGTAGGGCTCCTCCCGCTGGAAATACAAGTGTCCAGCCGAGCCTGTGGGGCCATACATTCAAATCACCACACGGGTCACCATTGCATCGTCTCCACATCTTCAAGAAGAGCCTTCCAGACGATTCCACCCCTGTCCTTTCCTCATCACGTAGAGTTCACAATTTAACCCCACGAAGGGGCCTGAAACAGCCAAAGGTAGATTCCCCACCCCAATTCCTACTAAAGGAATGGTCTCTTGGAACTTCAGCATTCTGAGCTTAGATGTATCATCTTGGGGAAACGGATATTCTAGCATCCTTCATTCCCGTTAGCTCCAACCAACACCCTAAGACCATGTTGTTGAAGATCTCCAAATCACCTAGACCTTCTAAAAACACAAAACGTGGAGCCTCACCTCCAATCCTTTGGATCCGTGATACTCCGAAGGGTGGACAGCTGGACATTTGTGCGTGCGTGCAAGTGTGTCGCCACTCTCGCTTTCCACCCTAGTTATTGAGACAGGCTCTCTCCCTGAACCTACAGTTCATCAACGGCCAGTCTAGCTACCCAGCCTGCCCTGGGTGCTAGAATTTAGGCACCTACAACAATGCCCAGCATTTGACATGGGTTCCGGGGATCCGAATTTGGGTCTTCATGCTTACAAAGCAAGCACTTTACCCACTGAGCCATCTCCTGGAAATCTACATTTTAAATATGTGCCTGACGTGAATCTCCCCCCCACCCCAAGGATGCTAATGGCTAATACAACCCAGTGAGCCATCTCAGGTCAGCTAGGTGTCAGTAGACCCGAACGTGACTTCACTCGACCACTTACTAACATGGTGTTGGCAAGCAGGTGGTCTCTCCGAGCCACCATGCAGAGAGAGGACTGAATTAATTGTCCACATGGAGTCCCCTGGTAGAAACCTGGATCATCATGAAACCCCCAGGGAACCAACGGCTGGGGCAACAGGAAGCGGAGAAGGAAAGCTCATCAGTAGGCAGAGGCAGGAAGGCACCCCTCCGATGTTGGCGTCTGCCGAGGGCCTGCTCTATGCCCGTGAGGAGCCATATCGTTTCCCGCTTTCATGAATTCATATTTCATGAATATGGATGTCCACAAGCTCCAGGTCACCTATTAAAGAAGCGTGCCAGCCACCTGCCAAGCTCTTGACAGACACCTGCCTGGGCGTCACTTGAGTCTTGTGCTTAATCTCTTATTAAGTTGCTCATCTTTCAACATCTTAAGCCCATGTTCACTGAAAAAGACTCTTACTTGAGTGTGCGCGCACACACACACGCACACACACACACACACACACACTTCTTGCCAATCAACAGCAGAGAATCATGAGGAGTAACACCTGCTTTTGAGAACACAAGACTGGCTTTGTTCTCCCCCACCAAGCAGCTGCAGCTCTGAGAGTACCAGGCAGCTAACTTCCTAGGTTGGTGAAGAATTTTAAATATCAATGACTTCACCCTCAGCTGCTTGAGTCTTACTCCCTTCTTCCAATCCACCCTGTTTATGGTGTGCGTCACACGTATTGGGACACATTGTACGCAGGGTGCTATGCTTGGGTTCAGAGGGACACAGTTCCTGTCACAAGGCTCCCACCGTCGAGCCTGGGGTTTGGACAAGGTCTACGTCCCCAAACTTTCAGGTTTGGAAGGAAGCTTTCTAATGCTTGCCTTCCTTCATGTTCTCCCTTCGTGGCTCCCGAGGGAGCCCTGAAGCAGAAGAAGACTTCTTCAACTCCCTGAGAGATGGATCTGAACATCGGTAAACTAGCTCACATCTACGGATGTTTCTTACAGGCCAGGTTCTTCGTATGCATTATCCATAAATCTTCCTGCCTGTTTTCTAAGAAAACTGTGGAACAAAGAGACAAATGACCTTCCCAAAGCCCCGGATTGTACCGCTAGGAAGTAAATCCAGCAGCCATCTCCTCTTAGAAATTCGAGTTTTGGCCACTTACTCTACAATCAGCTTTTCTGCTCAGCCCCCTGAGACACCCCAAGAGAGGAGAACTCACCTTTTGTAAATAAAAACGAATTTGCCCAAGGCCCAGGGTAGGGCCACCAAAAATAGAAGTGGGGACTCAAAGTCTTGGTACCTCCAGGCTGAGTTGGAAACACCGCTAGCAAGTAAGGGGCATCGCTTTTCTCAACTCTCATGATGTGACAAAGCCATTGGAGACAAGGAGAGGCTCAAGCCCGCTTGGGGGTGGAGATGGGAAAGAGGAAGGACATCAGACAAGAGGGTGTGTCAAAGGCCTAAAGAATGGGAAAACGAAGAAGTGGACAAGTCCTGAGGCTGTGGTCCTCGGAGCCTTTGGCGGGGTTAGGGCTCATGTGGACAGGAGCTGGGGACAGGGAGTTTGGTTAGAAGCCTCAAGATTCACTCCTTTACTTGAGGTTGGGAATGAAAAATAGGAAGAGGGGGCTTTACACCCCCCCATCTCGCCTCCCTTATGCAGGGAACCCCCCTGTATTTCCTCCTCTTAATTAACTAACACAGTCTCTCTAAACCTCGAAAGAAAAAGAAGAGGACGAGAAACAAGGAGAGAGCTTGGTAGGAAGGCAGGGTTGGATGACCTCGTGTGTAGACACCTCTTGGGACTAGGGAGTGGAGCCAGTAGAAGGAGAGAAGGGGACTCCAAGGATCCCTTGGGAACTGGAATGTCAGGGATGCTCAACAATAGGCCCAAACAGCAAGGGACATCTATATGGTGGCAAGTTTTTGCAGCCATGAAAATAAAAATGTCACTTTTGAAAGCTATTTAACAACATGGAAAATATTGCCATAAAATATTATGGGGAAAAAAACCATGATGAGCTACATGATGTGATTTAATTTCCTTGAAAAACCTGTGCCCATTTGTCCCGGCAGGAAATACACGGGACCTTTAAAAATTACTTTCTTTATGTTCCAAATTTTTTAACACAAACATGTGTTATATCCACCATGATTAAAAGGAGTGCAGATGTCTGGTAGCCTTGACTAAGTTACAGGTCACAGTATACCTTGACGTGTTCTCTTCCTATTAGAGAACTGTGGGGACGCTTTCCCCGGAGGTCGGGGCCGCCACACAAAGGGACAGGATGGACTGTGTCCCCCACAGGTCCCCGCAGGATAGGCTACGGGTGGGCAAAGGCAGGGAATGTGCAATGTGATTGGAGGCTTTATTGGAGACTGGAAGAAACATGGGGCAACAGAGTGGTGAGTGTGGCTTGGGCCTTTCCAGAACCGAAGGAGAGGTGGACCTTGACCCTGGCCTTGGGAGGAAAAGGTCTCCGAGGGGGTCTGTTGCTTTGAGTTGGAGCCATCGATCGCTGGCTTGGGTGGGGGAAGCCAGACATGTATTGGGTTCCAGAGGGGAAAGAGGGCCCTAGCTAACTTGGGAGGGCATGTTGGGAGGTCCCAGAGACTATGGGAATCACCACTGCTATTTCCTGTGCATTGTGGGCCACACAGGACGTATTTTTGAGGCAATGTTCTCTAGGGAGCAGGGCTCAGTTGACTGTGCTT
>PVHP010005682.1:0-64641 GCA_004024765.1 Zapus hudsonius
TGAATCTAAATACATTTTGGCTTTTATAACTGAAAAAAACCCAACAAACAGATGTTGAGTAAATTATTGTGATGTGCAGATTGTCAAAAGGGCATATTATTTTTCTATAACATATAGCTACGTTTTACTTTCCATCAGATGAGATTAAATGGCAGCAGCTAGTGTATATAATCCAGTGTGTCTAAGGACAGTTACAGCAAACTATATTACTTTTTTTTTTCATTAGGGTAACATGTTGAGTATTCACTTGTTGGAGTTGAGCATTTATTCCCTAGACTACTAGGTGCACATTGCTCAGTGTTGCCTTAGCAAAGGCCACCACTGGAGTTTCTTGATATGTCAGCAGTCAGCCTCTGCAAGAAGTCCTCCTCAGGGTGGAGGTCCTTTTCCATGTTACCAAGTGCGAAGCCATGAGTGAGAGTGATTGATTTATTCTTACCCTTGAATGGCCATTTCTGACATGGATGCTTAATCACACTAACAAGGCGTCATTTTTGTTCATAAATTTACTACTAAATTCACAAGGGTTCAGGAGAGAGAAGTCTGTGAAATGAGCAGGAAATAGCTCAGCAAAGAGAGAGATTGGGGGTGAGGTGGGGAAAGAAATTCTCTCCATCACTATCAGGGGGTGCATACTAACCCCTGCACCACATGGAGGTCCAGGTATTGGGGAAGTTTAATGTGGAAAAGACAACTCATTTAACAAAGCATCTCTTACTATTAGAAGACACCTTTCGGAGGTTCATAAGCTTATAACCTCTGTCACTTTCACATCCAGGAACTTAGTTTCAACATGAAAATGTGTGACCTGGATCCTCACAGGAAATGGGAACCTTCTGAAAACCCAGAAGCTGTACCTTAATCAGAAACAGTGATGGTCTTAGTGGAAGTCACTTGTCTCTACTCACGGTGGACCCTCCAAAGCCCTCACGAAGTTTGGTCTTCTGGATCTCACTCAAGGCATAGGATGACATTGAAAAATGTCCACTCAGCACATGGCTGGCTCTCTGGTGGAATTCTTGTTCCTGTCATGCCAGGGCTTGTGAGAGGATTCCTCTACCTTATCCCCAAGGGCTTGTTTGATCTCTTTAGAGAGGCAAAGAGAAAGTAAGTAAGAATTGGACAGATGGGGCCAAGTTTTCTGCGGATGTGACATATGGCTGCTTTGGGAGGATGAGGGAGGTAACACAGGGCCCCTGTGGTATAGCAGCACAGAGTCCTGTGCAGGAATATGACTTTGTATTGCCTCTGAAATTAGATTAACAAAAATGCATGACAAGCACAATTCAGTATATATTTTTGAGTTTATTGGTGTCTAATGTGGGCAGTTTGGAGAAAAAAAAATCAAAACAGCTCCCTGAGTGTCCTTTGGACATCCAACGTAAACTACTAACCAGGCAGGGGTTGTGGTGCAGGGGAACCTGCTCCTGGAGCCCTGAAGGGAAGCGTTCTTCCAAATTCCCGCCTCCAGTGAGAATTGATATCAGATGCAATGATTAAGCACTGGCGGTTTTTCAAGCTTAGGAATGACATCCGGTTGCAGCTGAGATGCCGACGTTTGTATTTACGAGCACTTGGTGAGTACTGCGACAGGTTTATTATTTGTTGGCTTTCTCTAGCATTGCACAGTAAAAATTGTTTTCAAAGCATGTTCAGAAGTGGAGCTGGCTGTCACTGTAGCAAAGCCAATCCATCCACTGATATATTTCACTCTCTTGATTGATAACTAGCTCCATACCTGGGGGTTTCAAGAAGCGGGTGGAAAGGGAGCCTGTCTCAGAGGTCATTAATCCTTCCTCTCCCTTAGACTCCCTTGGGTAGCAGCTTGTATGATTACCCACATTTCTTAGTGTCGATCTCAACAACTCCTTACTGGCCCTAAACATGGGATGGTCACCACGTGTCCCCTCCACTCACTGTGGCATTTGTCCTGATAGTAGCCTCTGTATGAGCAACGAAATCCCATTGAGCACAGTTTTCCCCAAGGAGACTTCCCATCAGTTTCCCATTCCAATGAAGAGTAGAGGAGCAGAGGGAAGTTTCTAGAACCTCCTTGCTGCTGGAAGCAGCACATACCACTAGAGAGCGTCCAGTTTGAAACAGGAATTCACATGTACATCCTGTGAATCTCTTCCCATGGCCATTTGATCTAATTATTTTTGACGATTCACATACTGTGTCTGAGTTAGTTCTGAGGACAGCAGTGACTTCATCTGTTTGACAGCATTGAATAAACCTTCTTTGCTGTCAGGGAGAAAGGCTGTTATTTTTAATGGCTGAGGAAGAGCTCTGTGTGCTGGATGAAATGTCAGGAATCATTAAAGCAAATCAGTGCTCAAAGAAAGAGCATTGAGTGATTAGGAAAATCTGGTACCTGTAATTAATCAGCAACGGAAAGTTTGGGGGATTAGCATTGTGACAGGGTTTGAGGTGGATGTGTGGGTGGATGTGTGGATGTCTCCTCCAAGCCCTTTCCTGCTTTGCCTCATTGCAAAGAGATTACTGTAGCTCCAGATGGGCTCACAATCACCAGTCTCTGATCCTGCTGAGGAGTCAGGATAAAGTGTTCCTGTCACTTGCCAGAAACCTGGGGGCGGTGCTGTGCTGCTGGACGTGTTAACTTCCACAGAACATTTAAACACAAATACCCTCTCCATCTGTCCTCTATGGAATAATCCCTTCTGGATAAAACTCACTCCCTACCCCTACTTTTTCCAACTGTAGCACTGTAGAGTTCCAAGCCCTGCAAACTGCTCTGCTTTCTACTGAGCATTTCTTTGTCTATGACATTAGTAGTCTTTAGTATTGGAGTGAACATTTCAATGCAAGATGATTAAGTGATCTCTAATGAAAAAGTCTATAGTGTGCTCCTGGCCATGGGGAAGATTAGCAGGGGCTTGCCGGAATCCTTCTGCATCCTCACTAACTGCTCAGGCGAGGCTTGTGGGCTTTGGGGAGTCAATCAAGAGGAAATGCAGTATAACTGAGATACACATTTCTGAATTTCCAATGGAGATTCTGTTTGTATCTTTCAGAATGCAGGGAGAGAGCTGTGGCTCATCCAACCCTACCAACGAACTGTAGGCTGATAGCTGACATCCTGGCAAGAGATGAACCACCCCAGACATACCGTGGAGGACCCACATGGAGGAGGATGTCTAGCTGATTGGGGGTGGGGAAGAGGAGCATTGGGGAACTGGGGATAACTCATTGTTTGCCCATTAAATAATGTAACTCATTATGGACAAAAAATAAAATTATAAAAAAGAAAAAATAATAATTTTAAAGCCCAAAAAAGAGGAAATTCAGGAAGGATTTTTTTCAGAGGCTGTTGGGAGGCATTCCAGGTTCAAAGTTACAGGCTCTCTCTAGAACTTTTAAAAGTAAAACACATTTCTAGTGGGCTAGTTTTCCCCATCTACCCATGTCTGTGTTTGTGTGTATACACATTTTTCCCAAAATAAATGTGAAAAACACATTTTCAAAAACCCCATGGTAATTTATCAGGTAGATTTTAAAGAATCTGGTATGATTTGTTTTTTTTTTTTTCTTTTGAGAAATTGACTTGAGGTACAATTTACCTACAATGAAATCCATCCGTTTTAAGTGTACAGTTAATGGATTTTGACAAAACATATACAGTGAAGTAGCCATCACACAGTTAAGTCATAGAACATTTCTGTCACCCCCTCACGTCTCTAGTACTCCTTTGAAGTCAACCCCTTTCCCCATTCTCAGCCCCTGGCGAACCATGGTCTGCATTCTATTTCAAACTTCTGGAATCAGTGTAGTGTAGACACTATGGTTTCTGGCTTCTGTCACTTAACATGCTGCCTTCTAAGCTTTTCCAAATTGCTTCATCTATCAGCAGTGCCTTCCTATCGATGAGTGGTATTTATTGTATAGTTATATAACAATATAACCATCCATTTGCCAGAAGATGGATGGTTGGATCATGTCCAATATGTGGTTATTATGAGTAAAGATGCTGGTAACATTTGTGTTCAGGGAATGGGAGGTTTATATGGACAGAGCCTGTTTAGCTTCTAAACTGGATGTGGCTCATTAGGATGTTGTCAGACATCACCTCACTCTCTGGTGGTGACCAGGAGTGCCCGAGTCGTGAGGAATAAAGGAACAATGAGGTACTATCTCCTCATTGTTATTGGTTGAATTATGCTTTGCCCCAAATCACATGTTGAAGTTCTAACTCTTAGCACTTTAGACTTGACTGTGTTTGGAAACAGGGCTTTAAAAAGAGTTATATATATAGATATATGTATATATATGTATATATACACATACATACATATATATATGTATATATATGTATATATACATACATACATATATATGTATATATATGTATATATATATACATACATACATACATATATATATATATATATATATATATATATATATATATATATATATATATGGGTTGGCTTTAATTCAATGTCATTTGTGTTTTTAAAAGAAGAGGCGATTAAGACACAAAGCAGACTGAGGAAAACCACCCGAGGATGCGGAGGGAAGGCTGGCCGTTGCAGGGCAAGGAGACACCTCAGAAGCAACCTCCTGACACCATGTACACCAGGCTTCCAGCCTCTTGTTTAAAACACACATCAGCTGTTCTTTGCTAGAACAGCCCTAGCAAAAGAACACATCATTTACAGCAAGCATATACTTTGTAAGAAGCTGCCCAGGGCATGGGGCAGATGTAACATCCCACTCTCCCAGAGGTTAGAGTGTTACGGGTGAAAGCAAATGTGAGGAAAGAGACAGGACAATAACATGTCAAGGCAAGGCTAGGAAGCATCACACACCATGATAGGTTGAAGACAGGTGACTAGAGAGAGTGACTGGGGTTCACAGAACCTCCAGAAGGGCTTAGCCATGAGTGACAGTACTGAAATGATCGCAGAGGAAGAATTGTGCCTCTAAGCAGTCATAGCCACAGGAATGAAGTGCCAGGAAAATGGATCAAATTATCATTCATTGTGCCTGGTTTGTTGCAGGCACGGTGTGCCAGGCTCTTGACACACATGCCCCCTCATTCTCACCAGACCTCAGAGAGACAGCGACTTCTATTTTTACATATGACAGAACCAAGGCTTATAAGTGAAGTAACTTGCCTCACATTATTTCATATCCAAAGACATATACCCACTCCCATAAAAACAGAAGGCGAGGTATTTGTGTGTTGGTAGTCCATGGTACTTAATTTAAGACTGGTGGTCTTTAAGCTCAAAATCATATTTTCTGAGAACAAAGTTTAAAAGACAACAGCTATAATACTAGGCTTGGGTGATATCAAAATCAAAGTCCAAAAGTTGATCTTGACAGAATGCCTGAGATGAAAGAGCTGCTCTTTGTCGTAACTCCTTTGTTCTAAACAGTAAATAGGCTCTTCCTCTACAAGCATATAAAAACCTCAGGCTGTGTCCAAATTCTTTTGCAAATCAGACTTGTTCTGAGGGAGAATCTAGTAGGCAGTTAATAATTATTTTAATAAGTTCCTGTCAGAATTTATTCATATAACTCCAAAAGAGTTAAAAAAATCAAGTGACCTTTTACAACCAAACTTTTGCAGTTTCCATCTACCTGTTTATGAGAACAAGACCTTCAGTGATGACATCTATAAAGCCTGAAAAGTAGCGATAAAATGGCTACTGTACCTGTCACACAGATGTGTGACACAACTGAAAGCCCTCAGTCCATCTTGCTGAGAAAAGGGAGTCAGAGTATTAATTACTAAAAATAAATTGTACAGCTTTTAAATTGGGTTATAATAGCCATTGTAGTGATAATGCTGAACAATTTTTATATGCTTGAAGATTTATGGTCACATAGAAGAGTAAATGTCAGGGAAGGGGAGATGACTCATCAGGGAAGAACACTTGCTACACTCAGCATTAAGGGTCTGAGAGGTCCAGATTCTCCCTAAACTCAACTCCTCAGCACCCATGTAAAACAGGTAGACATGGCCATGTTCATGTGCAACTCCGATTCTGCAGGGAGTGGAGGCAAGAGTTCACTAGGTCTCACTGATCATCCAGTGTGATCTGAAAATGACAGCCTGTATTCAGTGAGCTTCTATATCTCAAGGAAACCCCTGGATGAGCCATGGAGAAAGACAGCTGATATTCTCCTGTGGGCACACACACTACACCACACATACTATACATCCACACATTCCCTGGGAAAAAAATAGTACATGTCAATTTATATTCGGAATCTTAATTGAAAAATATGATGAAGTAGCCATTAAAAGGCTTTTTAAGAAAAAATGAAAATATTATTATTATCATTCTGTGAGAATAAATAAACTTATTTGCTTTTTGAGACATAGTTACTCTATAGCCCAGGCCTGGAACTTATCATGCAGCTCAGGCTGGCCTCAAACTCACAGACTACTGTTTTAGCCTTCTGAATGCTAGGATTATATGTGTCATCATGCCTAATAGAATGAAAAAGAATTTTTTGGTTGAAGCCGTTTTTGAGTGTGAATTTTGTATGGTTTTAAAAATTTACTGAGATGTTTAAATGAATGATTTAGCAAATGACTAAAAAAATTCAGTGTTGCACTATGCTGGAGATTAAATTTAAAGCTATTTGATCAGTAGGTTACATTATGTATGTGAGGATTTTATGAATTTGAAACGATTTTGCTTTAGCTTCATGTTTAAGTCCTCCTCCACCCATTTCTTACCCCTCTTTCACAAACTCTCACTGCTCCTGACTGAGTTGCTTAGTAACAACATACAAAGGGGGCGGGTGGAACCGGGAAGACTCTTAGGTTATCCATAACCCCCTATCCCATGGACTGATCCAGACTGCCCACTGAGGAGGATATCCAGCTGATTGGGGACAGGGAAGAGGGAAATATGGGAATTGAGGATACCAACACATTATTTGTTCATTAAGTGTATCCAATTATGGATAATAAAGAAAAAAATAAACAGTTAAAAATATAAAAAATTAAAAAGCCATTTGAATTGAGGATCAATGTTTAAAATATCACTTGATCTTCGGTGCCTCTTTGTCAATGCTTGGTCCTAATTCTGGCCTGTTCTCATCGCCTTTCAGGTGAGGCTTCCTGACAACCTTGTTTATAAGAGTTACAATCTTCTTTGTTTTCTTAGTGCAGAAAATTACTGCCATTTCTCTTGTTCTCGGGCCTTTGGACCTATCTCTGACAATATTTGTCTCTGTTGTTTCTAAATGAAATAAGTACACATAGTTTTATGTCTTTATAATTCACAAGTTACCTAGTGGTTAAGGGCTCAGTTTACAGTTGAAATTCAGAGCATTGGACAATTATGAGGATTGCATTTATTTTTAGTGTGAGTTTTTAAATGTTAAAAATTTCATGCATTATTGTAAGCATTTACTCTTTACCAAGAACTATTTTTGGAAACATACTCTAATTTTGAGTTGTCAACCTTATAGATTTGGTAGTAATTTAAACCTAAAATTCTTCAGATGATATTATTATATTTATTAAATTTGAAAACACCCACTTTAATTTTAATTTTAATATATTATTATTATACTATTATTTTAAAAATGTTAGTATAAACCTACTATGCTAAAGTGGTATTAATCAAGTGGTATTAATCAATTTGAAATAATATTGATTCTTTATCTTCAATTACATATCTAATTAAAATAATACATGCCAACATTTAAATAATAATAAGCACTACATATTATGTAATATGAAGCTTTTCTGTACTTTTTTCATTTTTTTCCTAATATACAGTTTGAACAGAAGTGTTGCCATTACTGGTTCTGTATCATTTACACATAATCCTGACATATAATCCATATAATGTCTGCATGGAGCTATGTGTATCATATGCACACAGATATTTAGGTACTTCCCTTTGATTTTGGTGTAAGAGGTGGGTTAAATAAGAATTTTTTGTTCCTTTATCTTGTTTGGAATCTATTGAGTGAGGCTTATAAGTCTGGAGATGAGTTGATTTTAGCTTTCAGAAATTGATATTGGTTATTTCTGTAATTATTTACACTTTACATTTATATTTCCCCCCAGCTGTTTATAAATATTTGAATTTTTTCTTATGTTTCTAATTTTCTAACACTTTCCATATTTGGACTTTAAAGCTACACTTCTTAAAGAATCTTTTTTTTTTGATAGTTCAGCTAACTAATTTGCTTTTAATTGAACATGCTGTAGTTCATCTATTAATTTTTTTATAACCATATTTTAAATTTCCAAAATCTCCAGGTGTTTTTTTGTCTTGTATGTGCAATCTCCCTTATTAGTCTGTTGTTGCTACTTATACATTACATAGGAAATGAGATCATATTTAGTGTCAGTTCCTTTGGCTGAGATCGATGAATTTTGTAAGTGATGCAGAAACCTTTTCTAATTTATACATTTACAAACAGGCATATGCGCATGAGAAAAAGAAAGTGTGTGTGTGTGTGTGTGTGTGTGTGTGTGTAGAATGAAAATGGATGCACCATGGCCTCTTGATGCTGCAAATGAATTGCAGACAAATGTGCCACTTAGTGCATCTGGCTTTGCATGGGTAATGAGGAATCAAACCCAGCCTGTCAAGATTCATCAGGCCAGTGCCTTCCTATAACAGCTGAGCCTTCTCTCTAGCCTCCCATTCAGTAGTGTCAACTTTGAAGTTGTTCTAGCTCTCTGATATCAGTAGCTAATTGGGTCGCTTGTTCAGGGATCCTTACCATCTAGTCTCTCTGAGGAATTTGCTTTTCTTGACTATTACTCAGGGAAGGGAGGATGTTCTCTATGGAGTACAGGACTCTCTGTTGTTGTTACCATATAGTAACTATGGCAGGGCAGGTTTCATCTGTTGTAGTCTCATGGAAAGCCTGTCACCTCAGTAGCATTTTTCAATGCTTTCTTTGTTGGGTTAGTATACCATTGTAAGATTAATTTTGAAGAACTTTTTCTGTGGACTTGATGTTTGTGTCCCACCGACTTTTATGGTGCTTTGTTAATCTTTAAATTGATGGCATTTGCAGATGGATCCTCTGGAAGGGGACATCCAAATGTCCTAAGGGTAGAGATTTTATGATGGCATCCTGCCCTGTGAGGAGAGAGGGATGAACTTGTTTTCACTCAGCTCCCTCTACCGTGTGAGCATACAGTGAGAAGACTCTGACAACCAGGTGGCAGGTGCTCACCTGACAGCAGATCGTGGACTTCACAGCCTCCATAACTTTTAGAGATCAATTTTAGGTGTTTAAGCCACCAGGTTTGGGGCTGGAGAGATAGCTCCAAAATGTTTACTTGCAAAGCCCAATGGTCTGGGGTTGTTGCCAGCTCATGTTGCTGGGATGAACTTCCAAACAGACACAGTTTATGGGAGGAAGAAGGGACTTATTTGAAGCTTGTAGATTCACCCAAGAGAGAGAAGAAAACCACCACTGGCACCTTCAAAAGTAAGGAAGCAGTCAGGCAGTCAAACAGCAGGGACTCCAGGCAGCACCAGACTGCTCTCTGCATCCACTAGGGTGGAATTCCAGATCTGCTCCCAGTGACACCTTAGGGCTGGACCCTAGGATCTGCCCAAGGAGACAACTCTTTCAAGTTACTAGCTTTTTTTAAAATGGATATCTTTATTATCCAAAATTAGATATATTGTATTAGGAAAGATTATGTTGGTATCCCCATTTTCCTCCTCCCTATCCCCAATCCACCGGATATCCTCCTCGGTGGGCATACTGGATCAATCCATGGGCTAGAGGGTTATGGATAGCAAAGGAGGTAGCCAGGTTCCTCCCCACTTTGTGTGTTGTTGCTGAGGGGGGCAATGTCTCTGGATATTCTCCCCCACCTTGGCTCTTACACTCTTTCCTGGATCTATTGGGGGCCAATCCATTCAAACTCCAATACTTAGGTTTGATTCTCTAGTACCCACTTAAATCCAGATGCAAAAAGTGGTGCCTGTGTCTGGAGTTTGAAGTGGCAAGAACCCTTTGCACACCCATACTCTCCCTGCCTCAAATAAATAAAAATATTAAAAAAATAAACCACCAAGTTTGTGGCATGTTTTAAAAGATCATTATGTCCATTTAAACTGACTAAGACTGTGTCTTATACTCTTTCTTGCCTCAGTGGTTTTTCTTTGCGAAGTTTTATTCCCTATCATTCTATGAACAGTAGCTTGCAAATCCTTTGCTTGCTCAGATTTCTTGGTTCCATACAAAGGGTGGTGGAACGGGTTGACTCCTAGGCCATCCATAAACCCTACCACATGGACTGATCCAGACTACCCACAAAAAGGATATCCAGCTGACTGGGGACAGGGAGGAGGGAAATTGGGGAAATGGGGACATCAACTCATTACTTGCTCACTCAATGTATCTAATTATTGACAATAAAAAATTAAAAAAAGAAAATAATTATTCCCAAATTTAAATAAGAAATATTTTGCTTAATTTATGACATATTAATAGGAAATGAAAGTTAACTAAGTTATCACATTTTGATGTCATATCACTTTATATTTAGAATATCAAACATACAATTATTAAATTTGTAAATGTTATAGATTATTTTGATGTGAATTTGTAAAATCAACTAGTTAAATCTCTTAATTTAACAGAGGAAGAAAATAGATCAAACAATCAAGCTGCTATGAGCTTGTTCACTCATTTTTTATTGGCTAAAAATAGAAGCCAAATTCTTGCTCTAGCTCTCATTTTCCCATTCTCTTCACCTGGATATGTTAGACACGTTGCTTTCAGGGGAATATTTTTCTGTAACTAGAAATTATTCTAATGGACAAATCTGAACATAAGGCATGAAAGAAACCATGTTCATTTCTATCCAATCCCTTTAAAACACACTTTCAGTCATCTGTGTTTGTTTCTCTGGAAAAGAAGAATACACAGCAATGAAACATGGAGAACACAGCATTGTTCTTGAACCAGCAGGCATGTTTCAATAAAATTTAGACTATATCAGTTCTAAAGGGTGCAGTTTATATCATGTAAATTTTACTTAATAGCCCTTGACTTTACAAGTACATTTTATAAATGGCAACAAAATAATGGGTTTTCATGAAATCAGACATCACCTTTCCACTCATAATCACAACCACAAGATATGTGCTTGGATAAAGTAAGGTTTTTCAATCAAAAGCCAAAATATGATATCATAAAGAGACTCTACTCACACAGGAAATGGGATGTGGTGACTCACAGGTATTCATTTATTCCTCAGATATCATATGGAATTAATGTAATGATCCAAAGAGCATGTGTGTGACTATATATATTTGAGAGTACATTTTGTGCAATCTAGAAGATTTCTGTTTGTCAAAATGACAAAATACTTAGAAATGTAGTTTAAAAGCTCAACAATTTGACATAAAGTTAGAAATTTAAACAATGGAAATATTAGTAACAATAACTTCATTGAGCGCTTGTGATATTCTAGTCATATTTATAAGCCCTTTCTTCTCAGAGAACCCACATACTGTGTCACCACACTACAGGATGGCTGTTACCATGACTCCTATTTTCCTGAGGCATGGAAAACTGTTTAAGCCATATATCAGGAAGGTTATAGTGCAAGGATTCAACATTCAAGCCTTCATTGGTCTTCAGGCTGATGAATCCAGATAGCCTCATTCTTTTAATTTTTCTGTCTAGAAACAGAATAGTAAAAGAAACATAAACATATTTCACATACTTTTAATTCCCATTTGTAATCTATTATTTGAAAAATGTTCTAATTAATATTATATTTTCATAATTTCAACTCAATAATTTCTCTAACTTTACAAAATGTATTCAAACTGGAAACAATTGTGATGAAAATAGAAAAAAGTGAAAATTCATTTATTCTTTGTTAAAATACATGTTTTACATGCATTTTCCATAATTCAGACTCTTTATTAAAATTACCCAGTATGTTTCATTGTAGAATATGAATGCACTTTATTTTTTATTTTAACTTGTGCTGTAATCATATTCTTGGTAAGTTATTGTTTTAAGTTGACTATTAGGAGAATTTTTGTCTTTTCTGCTCTTATTATCTAATAGAGTTACACAACCTAATCAATTAAAATATTTTGTAGCATTTTCTGATGGATATGTTATACCCGGAGCTTCCAGGGGAATATTGGTGATAGATGAAATACCTACAGGATTGAACAAAACCAAACTGATACTAAGAGAATCACTATATTTCATTTTGTAAAGTACTTTGAATCTATACAAATTTTCTTCTGGCTATAATGTTTGCTCTACTTTTGTTCTTAAGAAGCAATAATGACCAGTGTACATATCACAAAAGCTAAAGCTCCCTTTCTTTTCTCACAAGCTGTAGCTCAGGGAAGCCATTTGGTTCTTTTCTCAGTCCCTATCCAAACACACAGATTTCCTATTCTTTTTCTACTTGGGAGAAATGGGGATATTGTTATTCTCCAGTTCTTCTCTAAGAGGTCTCTTTATCAGTATTCAAAAGTTCTAGGAGCTGGAGAGATGGTTCATCTACTGAGAGCACTTGCTGTGTGAGTACATGAGATTACCTGACTTCAATCCTCATCATTCAAGTGAATTTCTCAGGGTGTGTCTGCACATGCTTGTTACCCTAGTCTTATGAAAATGGAGCCAGGAGAATGACTGTGGCTCGCTGGTTGCCAGTCTGTGAGAATCTCAAGGGAACATGTAGATGAGCTGTTGAGGAGTACACTTGCCATTCTACATGTGTGCCACATGGGTACACACACCTGCACACACACACACACACACACACACACACACACACACACACACACAATATACACACACCAAAAAGCTTTCAAAATTCTCCCTTTTTCTATTGTTTCCTTTTTTAAATGAAAAGAAAAAAATCTTACATGAGAAGCTTTCAATTTAAGAAAAACTTTAAATGTATTCATGCAAAAAGAACTTCACTCTGCGCAGCTACACGGGTCTCTGTCTGAAATGTTGTTCCTCCTCCTTACAAGCTCCTCTGAAGATGGCTTTAATCTAGTCTTTCCAAGCTTATCAAACGAATTGACTAACTATCCATTTATGTTTTCTTCATCCTTCCCTTCCATTTCCTCTTTATTTCACTCTCCACTCACGACTGAGTGACGATATGAACTCACTCACTGGTGGCGATATGAACTCACCACTCAAGTACATGGGTGTTATTAGTATCTGCTTCAGTACTGAACCCAAAACCTTTGGTTCAGAATTTTAATATAGTTAGCCATCTTTATTTTTAAATACATTTATTATCCATAATTAGATACATTGTATGAGCAAATTTTATGATGGTACCCCTTGTTTTCTTCCTCCCTGTCCCCAATCCACTGAGAATCCTCCTTGGTGAACATTCCATGGGGTAGGGGATTACAAACTGCTCTAGAGGTAGCCAGTTCTCCCCTGACTTTGTGTATTGATGCTGAGGGAGGCAATGTCTCTGGATATTCTCCTCCTCCATGGCTCTTCCATCCTTCCCACCCTCTCTTCCACTCAGTTCTCTGAGTCATGGTGGGTGAGTTTTAAGTCTGCTTTATTACTGAGATCTTAAGTGTCTTCTGGACGTCTACTTTGGGTTGTGTTGGGTATTGTTGGTGTATGTCTCCATTGTCCTTTCATGGGTTATCTGACTTGCTGTGGTGATAGGTCTTTTATGTATCTTACCACTTTCTTATGGGTTTATTTGGGGTCTAGATGATAGGCCAGGGTGGTTCATCCCTTGCCAGGATATCAGCCATCAACCCACAGCTTATTGGTGGAATTGGGTTGTTTAAGGCTCTCTCACTGCCTTCTGAAAAATACAGAGTCTCCATGGGATAGTGAGATCAGTATAGGTTAAATGAGACAAGCATTGCTAATTTGGCAAGATTCTAATGGGTGTAGCCTCTCTTTATCTCTCTGTTAGAGGGAATTTTCCCTTGGAGCCTGGGTATTTTTTGGTTACCATAAGATTTTTCCATGGATAGGGTGTTCCAGTTAAGGGTTCTTTGTCCCTTAGGGGTTCTTGTAGCCCATCTGAAAGCCATTGATTGATTCCCCACCTAGGTTTGTCACCACTATTGCACAGGTGAGCACTTATTGACTTGCTGGTTTCTAGCCATCTTTCTTTACAATTTTTTCAGCTTGCATAAATTTTAGGTTTCTTTTTTGTGGTGTTGAATATTGAGTCCTGTGTCCTGAATATGCTAAGCAAGTATTAATCAAGCATTGATCTCTCTCTACCCTCTATAATCCTTTCTTCCTAATTTGACTATTTGACTTACTGACCATTTCCAATTACTCTTTTGTTACTGTTTATAAATATTGGAGATTTTCAGGTCTTAGTATCAAGGATTAGTCACAGTTTATATCCTCTCTGTGTGGCATTAATTCTACATTCATGTGTAAAGGTGCTTGGAGAGAGAGCATTTCTTTATAGCAAAAGTTTGGAAGTGAATTCAAGCTCTTTCTAATTTCCTGTATCTCAGTCAATTGGATTTCCTGCTTTATTGCCATCAAAATTTCACACTGACAAAAACAGAATTGCATTTAGAAGGGCATGGGTGGAATGCATAATTGAATACATAATTAAAACTTTTAGACATAGGTCTCCATTATCTTGAACTTGAATCTTTGAGTTTTGTACATTCTAAATGTGGGACATTCTATTTCTTCATGCTTCATTTCAACCCAGTACCTACAGATCTGTGTACTCAATGTGTGGAGAAGATTTTGATTGTTGAGTTCATCATTTAATATTCCCCATCTCTCCATGCTTATTGGCATATAAAATTTGAAAAACCTGACTTTGATTTTATTAGCATTAAGAGAATATTGGAATAAGAGGGGAGAATATAACTATGCCCTCAAGTTAAATGATACTGAAATACTGAATCTCTTACAGGCCATTCAAGATGGTAACTAAAATTGACTTCATAATTTTGCTATGATTACATGCCGTAGAATACAAGCAACACACACTTATTACACAATTATTATGTACCCAAAACCTTTCTGCATGGGTCCAGTTGATCCTCATAGTATATCTATGAGTAATCATTATAATTGATAATTTTATCCATTTTCAGGTTAAGAAACTGAGATTAGGTAATTTAACAAGGACAACAAACCTAGTGCTTTACTGAGTTCAGGTATGCTACCAAACAATTTGACTTTAGATCTTATATTTTTAAAAAAGACATTCAATTGCAAAGTTGCCTAGGAAATTCAAAAGTTAAATTCTCAAATAAAACATAAAGTCTAGAAACTACTTTTTCTGGGACAATTTGATTAAACCTCCAGATAATTTAAACTAAAATGTTATTGCTATGAATAAATGACTATTTGAAAGAAGTCACGCTTTCAACCCCCCCCAAAAATAATTTATACACCTACACACATTTTCAGAGGGATACTTCTTTTTGAATGAATAATTTTGAAGCTTTTCTTAAGTTAAAAGTCTGTTGTTTAATATTTGGTTTATTTTTCTTTATTTTTTTCACACATTATTTACTTTGGATCTTGATCAGTGTGTTTAAATTTGGCTTTGCAACTGGTCAGGTGCTCTTCTTGAGGGCAGTGGTGTCAGGGGACTCAGGCTTTTCAAGTGCAGGGTGCCCCCTGTGGCATTCTCTAATGGAGGCAGGTCTTCTGGGCACTGTGAGTAACGGTGCAGTGGTCCCAGGTTTATGTTTTATAATCCAGCTGCTTTCATTTGACACCACTTAATATGCCGACTGTTCTGGAAATTACATGAACTCTTTCAGGAGTCTAGATGCTGTTTTGTTCTGAAGTTGGAATTTCCTGTGTCACTCTCCTCAACCCTGAAATAGTAAACTTTATTTCCAGATGTGCTCAATTGTTGAAAACTTGATTTAATTCCCTAGAGAAGTGATTCAATGGCTGTTAATTAGTGATGATGATGATGATGATAATTGTATCAGGGTTATAAACCTATTTATTATCTTTATAACTAATATAAATGCCTTTCAATCCTGATTTAACATTTGCCTTAAATATTTGAGTGTGTCTGAACAAATGCACCTTGCATAATTTATTTTAATACATTTAGGTTTTATTTATTTCTTCTTGTATAAAATGATTATTAATATGAATGATATTAGTAAAGAACATACTAATGTCAGAAATAGGTCTGCATTTATATATATATCTTTAACTTATATTTAGCAGTGAGAAAATATCTTTATTTTTTCTAAGTGAATCCCAAAATGCCACTTAAAAATATAAGATAACAGAGAAAGAAATAAGGAAAAATGGAAATTGTCCCTGCCATCAGTATACAGACACAAATACTTCTATCATTTGATTATATATTCTTCTAATATTTTTCATTTAAAAAATATCTTTATTATGAATAAGCATATAGCACTGGGGGCCCTCCTCAGGATGTTGAAACATACATACCTGTTCCCAGGAAGGAGGATTCTTCATTCATGTAGTTTGCAAAACTTTACTTAGGCCATGTTGGTTGATGGAAGCTATCCAGGGTTTGGGGGTAAAGCTCAGTGGAGCAGTGCTTGCTTGCCATGTGCAGACATGGGCATGTGCAGCTCCAACCCCAGCACCACTAGAATAAAATGACAAACTTTTCATTTGACTCTTTTGACTTCAGCACACACGTATGAGTAATGGTTGCCCAAAAGTGTGAAAAATTTAATATTCATGTGAAGAGATAGACATGTTCTTGGGTCATCACCAGGCGGTTTGTCACCCTGGTTTACAGAAATGTTCTAAACACAGGCTGAGAAGGCAATAGGAAACAAACTTATGAGAGGAATAGATAGTGCTTTCTCTTTATTGAAACACTTTTAAGATAATTAATTGGTTTTGTACAGCAGCACTTTCAACATTTTTTCTATTACATAAGCATTGCCCATGATATTAAAATAATAATGTTTCTCAGTCATTTATGACATGTCATATAATATATATTATGTTATTATATTATTTATTATATTATGACATGTCATAAATGTGTATATATGTACATGTATATATATTTATACATATAAATGTATATAATTATATATGTATATAGATTTATTTACATACAAATACATGTATATATTTATATAAGTATATGCATATATTTATTTACATATAAATATATTTATATATATGCATATATATTTATATATTTAAGCATATATACACACATATATAGGTATAAAATCTGACTGCCAATATGATATGAATTACAATATCCAGTTCATGTTTTAAATTAACTAGATTATAGTCATGTAGTTAGACTGGTTTTCCAAAATTTCCCAAAATGTAATTTCCCAGAAATGTTACTTCCCAGGAATGTTGGTTCTGCTACTTGGCCAGCTATAAAGCCACTGGAATGGGAACTAGAGGTGGCAGTTTTACTACTATGTCCAAGTTTTCCATGGTTAGAATTTTCTTAACACAGTTTACACTAAACATTTTATGTTACTATCTCATAGAAGTGGCCTGTGGTTTTGCTTAATATAAAGCCCAAAAGGTATAAACAAGGCTTTGTATAAACTACATTTTAGATACAATAGTAAGTTGAGTAGCTTCCTTAGAAGTTAGTGTATTACAAACTGTCAATTCTTGATAGTAGCTTCTTTCTTTCTTTCTTTCTTTCTTTCTTTCTTTCTTTCTTTCTTTCTTTCTTTCTTTCTTTCTTTCTTTCTCTCTTATTTATTTATTTTTTTTGAGTAGGGTCATTTTGTAGCTCAGGCTGACCTGGAACTCACTCTCTAGCTCAGCCTGTCCTCAAACTCACAGCCATCCTGGAATCTCAACTTGCAGAGTGCTAGAATTGAAAGTTTGAACCACCAGTGCCTGAATTCAGTTAGCTTGTTAAATAGGGTCTGTGAGAGTGAGTAGGACTATGGAACTAGATAGCAGACAGCAGAAGGAATACAAAAGGTGTTGGGAAAGGCTGGGCAAAAGGAGTCATCATGTGAAGGTGGAAGCCAGCCTATCATGTGCTGGGGAAGGGCATGGGGATAAATGGTGACAGGGAAGCAAAATATTATTTAAGAACTACTGTAAGAAAACATAATTCTTTGAATACGAATAATCCTTTTCTTAAAATAAAGAAAACCATGTGTGGTGGCTCATGCCTTTAATCCCAACCCTTGGAAGGCTTAAAGTAGGAGGTTTCTGTGAATTTAAGGCCAGCCACTTACTAAGTGAGTTCTAGGTCAACCTGGGCTAGAGTGAGACCCAGATACACACACACACACACACACACACACACACACACACACACACACACACAAAAGTGATCATTTGGTTACTCTACTTAAAAATTGATGAAATCCCGCATTTCTTTTCTTTCTTTTTTTAACAAAAGATCATAATTACTTCTTACTTAAAAGTAAAATTTATCATGGCATGATAAAAATTCTCTCAGGCTTTTGTAAATCTTCATGACTTCCTTTCTGGATATAACCTATCTTAGTTATACCAACTTTCGCTTTTCTATGTCTGTCTGGAGAGGGGAAGTTGAATACAGCTGAAGATAATCAGACAGCCATGTGAACCAATATCTCATTTTACCAGCGCCATCTACAAATGAAGCATAGTTGTATCTATCTATATTCTCCTCAGTATTCCTGTTAGTATATGTAAATCTCTAAACTCTGTTGATGGTTTCTTTATTCACAAAACCTTTTCTCATAATGGTTTCTTTCCTTGAATGCCATTTTTTCCTTAGGGCAGTGTCTTCCTAATTATCACTGATGGATTATCATTTCCCAATTTTGGAGATCCTATGTTTAAAAATGGAGTCCATTCATATTTCTGTTTATTAAATTCTTTACATAATCAAAGTAATTAAATTTAGCTAATACCTCAAAATAGCGTATTTGTCACTCCATATTGCCGTTGCTTCCCTGTATGTCTGTTTCTATACCTTGAGCTACTAAAGCATGGAGTCCCTGTAGCAAGTCATTATAAATCTATGGAGAATTCAGTAGAATTCTGCCTTTGGAAATCTGCCCTAGTTAGTGGCATTGGGAGGTTGAGGGGTTCAGACTGAAGTAGAAGTTGACTTACTAACAAAGCAGTTTTTTTTTCTTTATTGTCCATAATGAGTTACATTGTTTAGTGGGCCAACCATGAGTTGTTATTCCCAATTTCCCGTTGCCCCCCTCCCCATCCCCATTCAGCTGGATATCATCCTCCTCCGTGGGTTGTCTGGATCAGTCCTTGTGGCAGGGGACCATGGATAGCCTAGGACTCAGCTCGGTTCTCCTGGTTACTGAGAGGTGCCATGCCTCTGGATAGTCTCCCCCACCATGGCTCTCACAATCTTTCCGCCCCCTCCCTTCCACTCAGTTCCCTGAGTCGTGGTGCCAGTGAGACAGAAACTAACAAATCTTGACACAAAGTAGCTTTTGTGAGTACTTGACTGATTGAGACTGTGGACCAAGAGTCTCAGGGTCAACAAACACACTGACATTCCAGAGTCCTTGACTGATCAGGAATCCAGTTGTAAGGACTCAGAAAAAAGTCTCAGTTTTATGTTTAAGTTCTTTTTTTTATTTTCAGATTTAGTTGGGGAAGGGAGGTGAAGAAGTTAGAATTATAAAGAAAACTTTATTTTCTTCATCCACACATTACTTGCTAACTTGTGTTTTCTATTTCTGCTACAGTACATCTGAGCTCATTTTCATGATAAAATAACCAACATTGGTCACTATCAGCAGAATCTGGCCAAGCCTTTATTTGACAAAGCCCATGTCCAGCTGCTGTCATATGTTCCTAATGTCTTAAAATTAGAGCCAATGAGGGAAATTCTGGAGAATCCCACATATAAGAAAAAGAGCTATTCCCACAGCAAGGCAGATATCCTAGGGAAGGATAATAGAGATAGACACCAAGGGTGCCCAAAATAGTCCAAACCACAAATTCAGAGATTCATAGAACCTAATAATTATGCAAACTTTAAACTCACCCACCATGACTCAGGGAAATTTGTTGAAGAGGCTAGGGTTAGAGTTAGGGCAGAAAGAATATAAGAGCCAAGGTGGGGCAGGGGGAGAATATCTAATGCATAAAAGGGAATGTCATCCTGGTTTCAATGGTTTTCTCTTATAACTTATGATACTGAGCATATTGTTTGGCTAATATAATTTTATTTCAATATAAAACATTAAAAAAGAAATATCCTCATCACTGTACATTGGAAATATTTTTTCTTTTTTCTAACTGATGAAAGATGAGCACAGAAGCCATTAAAATGCATACTCTTCTGAAAAAGTTTTCATTTTTTAGACACTTACTAAGTACCGAGCTCTTTCATTTCCCTCCCTCCAGATTTCTGTGCTATTATCCACTTTTCGATAATCTCAGCTTCAAGGGACCCTGGCAATATGGCCTCAATAAAGGCCCAATCTTGAACTGAAAGCCTGCGTTAACAACGTGTTTGACCATTTTCAATATCCATTTGGTACATCTAAATTGAACAATGACAACGTTTTTGAAATAGACACTTGAGTGAAAGAGACTGTAAAGAAAAGAACTACAGAAATGGTGGAACAAGTTCAATAGGACCCTCAATTTCTTTAGCACCACATTGTATTTAATCACATTCTGGAGAGCAAACACGACCATAAATTGATGTTTCCCTTAAACTCTCCAATACAGATAGACTAGGCGTTTCTGAAGAACTTGTCTAGGGTAAGGTGTACTCTGGGAAAACGGCTTGCTCCTGATTGAAAGATAAAGCTTGAAGACAACCCTTTAGCAATGCATTTATTTTCCTAAACTTAGCACAGTGCCTGGGACATAGCAGGGGAATAACATAGTCCTAAAGGAAAAATCTGTCTTACATTTTTGTCCTTTTCATTATCAGACTTGCTTTTGATCTGCATCATTGAACTTGAGAGCCTGGATTGCTCTAGATTGCTCGTGTTACTATGTTCAATTTCAACTGGCCATTAGGTAGCGTTTAGTCTTTTTTTGTTTAATAAATGGAGGCCAGCTTCAATTCTAATTTTTATACTGATAACAGTGCGATTTCTTGCAAAGTTGAGATTTTGCTAGAAAATTTAAATGAGGTAATGTGTTGATTTGAGTGCTTTGAAGTATGAAAATGACACACCTTTGGTGACTTAGTCAGGACAAGAGGAGCTGAGAAGTATAGAGTATGGGATACTGATTGAAACTCAGGTAAATATGAAGGACTAGGAGAGAGAGCTGGAGTATCGATGCAGGTTTGTGAGTTTTGAAAAGAAATTAAATTTTTATTGCTTAATATTTTTATTTGTGTGTGTATGTACGTGTGCATACATGTGTGTATGTGTGTAGGTACATGTGTGAATGTATGTATGTGTGCAAGTATGTGTGCACACATGTGTATGTATGTGTGCATACATGTGTGTATGTGTGTACATACATGTGTGTATATGTGCATTTATGTGTGTATGTGTGTGTACATGTGCGTATGTGTGTATGTATGCATGTATGTGTGCATACATGTGTGTATGCATGTGTGCATGTGTGTATGTACATATGTGTATGCATGTGTGTACATGTGTATATATTTATGTATGTATGTATGTATGTATGCATGTATGTGTGTATGTGTGCATACATGTGTGTATTTGTGTATGTATATGCATGCATGCATGTATGTGTGTATGTATGTGTGAATACATGTGTGTATGTATGTATGTATGTGTGTGTGAATACATGTATGTATGCATGTGTGTACATGTGTGTAGGTATGTGTGTAAGTATGTTTCTGTGTGTACATGTGTGTATATGAATGCGCCATGATGCGTATATGGAAGTCAGAGGACAACCTTGTGTGGGGTCTTCACTTTCCATCTTGTTTGAAGCATCTCTCTTGCTGTTTTACACTACATCTATTGGGTTAAATGGCCTATGAGCGTCCAAGGATTCTCCTATCTCAGCCTTTCATCTCATGGTATGCACAGTGAGAATGCGTGATACCTCATCTGGCTTTTTGTGGGTTCAGGGACGTGAATTCAGGTTTTCTTGTTTGTACAGCAAGCACTTATACCTCCAAATTAAATTTCTTATATCTAGCTTGGAAAAAAGGAGTCTTTTCATTACAGACAGTGCTATTTTTTCTAAGACGTACTCAATAATGGGTACTAGGTTTAAACCTCTTTTTTTTAAAAAAAAAATATTTACTGAGGCAGGTAATCAACAGCTTATTAGCTAAGAGATCTACTTAGTGAGAAGGAACCCTTAACTGGAGCTGGGATCCATGGCAAAAATCCTATGGGGACTAAGATCTCTGGCTCCTAGGGGAAATTCCCACTATCAGAAAGACCTACACAGAGTCTACAACCATTTGAATCTTGCCAAAATATCAAGGTTTTCTCATTTAACCTATTTTGATCCCACTTTCCAAGGGAGATTCTGTTTATATTTTTTAAAAGGCAGTGAGAGAGCAGGGGACAACTCAATTCCACCAAGACATTGGATGATGACTGACATCCTGACAGGAGATTATCCACCCTGGGACTTCACACAGGGCCCAAATGAAACTTACAAGAAAGTGAGGAGAACAATCACCACAGCAAGTCTGATAACCCATGAAACGTTAATGGAGACAGACAACAACAATACCCAACCCAGGCCAAAGATCCAGAGATACTTGAGGTCTCAACAAAGCAGACTTAAAACTCACCCACTATGATTCAGGGAATTGAGCAGAAGAGTGGACGGAAAGAATGTAAGAGCCATGGTGGGGGAGAATATCCAGAGACATGGCACCCCTCAGCAACAATACACAAAGAGGGAAGAAAAAAAAAAAGAGAAAACCTGGCTACCTCTAGTGCAGTTCATAACCCCCTATTCTACGGACATATCCAGTATGTGCACCGAGGAAGTACCCCAGTGGGTAGGGGACAGAGAGGAGGGAAAAGGGGACAACTTCACTATATTTGCTCATATAATGAATATACTTATTCAAAATAAAGATATTAAAATATTTTTATTTATTTGCAAGCAGAGAGAGATTGAGAGAAGAGAGACAAAGAGAATGGGCACACCAGGGCCTCTAGCCTCTACAAACAAACACAGGTGCATATATAACTTTTTGTACATCGGACTTTATGTAGGCACTGAGAAATCAATCCCAGACTTTAAAAACAAGCATTTTAACCACTTAGCCATCTCTCCAACCCCTGAATTCTTTTCTTTGGGAAAATTTTCTAATAATTCATCTGTTAGTCTGCTATATTTGAACCCATATGCTATTTTTATAATATTTAAACATATTTGATGGCCAGTATATTTTCTTTAGGTTAGTGTTTATATAAAAACATTGTATACATGTTATTTAATTTTAAAAAATCAAATGAAATGCCTAATTAAATGAAAGACTTTTATGCCACTCCAAATCTATTTCTGGAACTTTTTTGGTGTGTATGAGAGTGCTATATATGTAAATGTGTGTATAAGTGTTTAGGTGTATGTGGATATACACATGTGAATAGGTACACAAACATGTGAATGCTTATGCATGTGGAGGTCAGAGGACAACCTCAGGCATCATCCTCAGGTACCCCATGCACCTATTTTTGAGATAGGGCCTCTCATTGGCCTGGAGCTCACCAATGAGTCTAGTGTAGTCAGCTCAGTGGGTTCCAAGGATCCTGCTGCTACTGCTTCCAGAGCAACAAGATTACAGGTTTGGTCCACCAAGCCCACACTTTACATGGATATCAAATTCAGGACTTCATGCTTGTAAAGCAAGCACTTTACTGGGTGAGGCATTTCTGCAGTCTCACTTCTGAAACTTTTTTTTCAAAGTAAAGTATATTTTATTCAGTAAGGTAGTTTACAATTCAATGTAAAGCATTTTCAAGTTCCCATATATTACGGAATTTTAATGTGTCTTTGAATTTAAGCGGTCAATGTTAGATGTTCCACTTCTGAAAATTTGAGTTTGATATATATGTATGCATATATCCTTCTATTTTATTACTTATTCATACAAGATTATATAGACTATGTTTGATGTAATCATGCAGAGAAGCATTTTATAAATAACTGATTTACAGAAATAGTCCTATGAACATTCTATGGATAGCTTCTTTTCTGAGGATTTTCTAAGGTAAACAAATATCAATATAATAGTTAAAACTTTTAAAAATTATACAATTAGGCCGGGTGTGGTGACACACACCTTTAATCCCAGCACTCAGGAGTCAGAAGAGGGAGAATTGCCATGAGTTCAAGGCCAGACTGAGACTACATGGTGAATTCCAAGGCTGCCTGGGCTAGAGTGAGACCCTACCTCCCAAAACCAAAAAAGAAAAAAAGAAAAAAGAAAAAGAAGAAGAAAATAAAAAAATTATATGATAAAAATATAAATAGCAGAACGAATATCTACCATATTGTATCAGAACAAATTAATAGCTGCTTTCTTCCTGAATTACAAAGATCATGTCTTATACTCATCCTATCTCATTTCTCTTCTTCATTTTCATGCACTTTTTAATGTAGTCTTCCACTGCAATTAACATTTTTATGTCCAGAAATAAAAATTACATAGATAGTTGCTGTTCTTTTTATTTATATTTATTTTTTATTATTAGGTATCATGTTATGAGGCTAGGACTAGCATGGGATCTTCTCTTTGAAGATTATTATTATTATTATTATTATTATTATTATTATTATTATTATTATGTATTTTGTGTTAATGGACTGCCTGTGTTGGCAGGATTTGCTTATTTTCAGTTCTACTGCGAACATCACTACATCTGTCTCTTGGTACACATGCGCCAACTCTTATTGTGCCTTGGTACCCAACGTGTCTCCACAGTAAAGTGGCAACAGAAGCACCTGGGAGAGTGTAAGAAATGGAGCCTCAGGCCTCATCTCAGACTGGAATCAGCCTCTGTATTTAACAAGATCTTCCATGACTTCTGTCACAATTAAACTTGGAAAGTGTTACTGTGAAATTTTACCAGACTATGGAAGCTCCAGGTCATATATATATATATATATATATATATATATATATATATATATATATATATATATACTACTCCAGGCAGTACTAAATACTATAAATATATACACATATATTTATATATATACATATTATACTATCAAATTTTTTTGCCATATACAATACTTCTTGAAGTATATGTGAGTTTGTGATTGTATACATTCAAGTAAACATGTTATAGCACAAGAATGTTTATATTTTGCCAGTTGGTGAGTGTGATACAGTACATCATAGAAATTTTAATTGGCATTTTACTACTGACTAGTGAAATAACTAAACAATATTCCTTCATTTCTGATGTATCTGACAGGGAGGAGATGGGTTACATAGAGGATGAAGGAGAATAGAGATTCCTTATAGCTCTGGTGAAAAACAGGAGAAATCTGACTGGAAGTCATTACAATAATTTTGAGACACATTAAAAGTACAAATGAAACTAGAAACCATTAATTTACATTAGGACCAATCTGTGCATATGGGCTACATTTTATAGCAGCATTATCCTTGATCTTGATTTAAAGAAGCAAACAGTTGGAATCGTTAAAGTTTTGATTTTGCCATGTGTGCTCAATGAAAAGAAAATATAGGAAAGCTTATAAGGATGCTGTCAAGAGATTAAAGGGAGTTTTTCCCCATTGAAGCCTACTTATAGTAGCACACACCGCTGGGATGAATCTCTAAACCAGGCACAGTTTCGGAGGAAAATATTTATTGAAGTAACAGATACAGGGGATGTTCCAGAATAGCAAAAGAGGTTGTCCCCCTTTTATAGGTCTAAGCAGAGAGAAAAACCCATCATCAGTACTTCCAGCAAGAAAGTATACTGCAAAACTAGCAAACAGCAGGAACTCCAGGATTGAGCTCAGACTGCTCTTTGCATATGTACAGCTGGAATTTCAGATCCACCCCAGACACATCTTAGGGCTGTGGACCCAAGGATCTCGCCAAAGTGACACCCCTTCTAGCCAGGTAGCTGGAGAAAAACTTTGATAAACTGTTGAATCTATTGGGGGCATCCATTCAAACTGCCAAAATCTATCCCTATCCCCCAACAGATTTATAACCATCAATATTATGGTTAGTCCAACTTTAAATGTACCACAGTCTTTACCAACTTGAAGGCTGTTCCAAAGCCCCAAGTCTTATATAAGATTTAAGATTGTATTTTAAGTTTAAATTCTGTAAAATCAAAACAGGTTACAAATTTTTAACATATAATAGCACATGGTAAACATTTCCAACTGCTATGGGGCATAACAAGACTGGACCAATGAAAACTCTACAACCATTAGGTAAACATCAAACATCTGAAGTTCAAGTCCAATAGCACAACCAATAACTGGCAGTCTCCAGATTTTCCAATTATGCCCCTCTAGCTTGGCTGAGTAGCTGGGAAAAGCTTTCATCCCAAGCCAACAGCACTCCATGATAGCCTTTGCATAGTCCTATTATATCCTAAACACCAAAACATCTTTGAGTCTCCATTGCAAACTACAGTCCACTTTCCAATGGCTTCACTGGACAATCAGGGACTTCAGGCCCTGTTCCATATTCTGCATCTCAGCAGCAGCTTCTGGAACCATGTGCACCTCATGACCCACTCCATGCATGCATTTCTCGTGCTTCCAAAAGCAATACTAGGTATGCAGGACACAGCCATTTTGTTAATTTAGGGACAAAATAAATCATGATGTTGAAGAGAAGGTTTCTTCCTTTCAAATGTATCCTTTCAAAAGAGTTTGCTCAGTCTTTCATTCAGTCCTTCCTGGGTGGAAAACACCTCTGGCATCTCGCCATTGTTTCAATGAAAAGCATTTGGGTCATCCATCTTGATAATATCTCTTTAATAATAGCACCTTTAGTAATCTAAAGCCTGTCTCTGTGCCAGTAAGTTAAACTTACTTTAAGTTTTTTTTAACCTTAAATCTTAAGTTTTCAGTTCCATATCATTAGCCGAACACAACATTCCATTTCTTAAATTCAACCTCGGTCAAACTCTCTGGGCATGGGCAATAGGATGCATCCACCCCTTGGCCCAGCCACATACTTCTATTAAAGTTTTCTGCAGTCTTTCCTTCCCCTTAGGAAGTTCACAAGCCAAGCCTCCAAATGTAATTCTCTCTGCAGTTAGTGTTAGGGTCCAAGATTGACCACACATCAGAAGGGCAGAGGACACATGCAATAATGCAAGTCACACAGCAAGGTCTAGTTCCTGCTAGCTGGGGTCCACATATCTGCCCTGCATAGTGGGTTTCAACATGGACACCACCTGCAAGTTTCCTTCAAGCTCATATACTGTTTAGGTTAGCAAACATACATCATTCAGAAGTTATTCATTATCTGTACTATGCATATTTCAGGCCTGTGACCTTCTGCCCATATCCTGATGATCACATATAAATTCTGGGAACCTAATCTCTTGACAAACATCTGGTTTAGTTGTGACTGCCCAAGACCTTTCGCCCTCCTTTTACCAGAAATGAGTTACTTCCTCCTTCTGGGAAGCAGGCTTTGGTGGTTGTAAGCTGTGAGCTCTGAGTCTTCTGGAAAGAGGACTGGGGGGGGTTGTAAACTGTGGGCTATGTTATGCAGCACTCAACTAACCTCTCATAGCTATCTTACAGCTGAAACAGATCCCAACATTAGCAGATACAAATTCTTACTAGAATAGTCCATAAAACTTGGCTTACCATTTTGGAAGGCATCTTCAATTGCAAGTACCAAGTACATGTCCATTCCTCTAGAACACAAGTTCCAGAAAACCAAAATCCCCATGATCAGCTTACTTTCAGTACTATCACCCTACTCCTGGTACAAAAACTGTCATAGTCAGTAATAAATCTCCAAACCAGGCACAGTTTTGGAAGGAAAGTATTTATTGAAGTAACAGATCCAGGGAAAGTTCCAGAATGTCAAAAGACATTTTATAGGTCTAAGCAAAGAAAAAAACCCATCACCAGCACCTCCACCAAGCAAGCATACTGCAAAACTAGCAAATAGCAGGAACTCTAGGATTAAACTCAGACTGTTCTTTGCATATGTATAGCAGGAATTTCAGATCTAACCTAGACACACCTTAGGGCTGGATCCTAGGGTCTGGCCAAGGTGACATACCTTCCAGCCAGGTAATGGAGAAAAACTTTGATAAACTCTCGAATCTATGTGGGACATTCAAACTACCACACTACTGCAGATGGAGCAGAGTTAATGCTGTAATGTGCAGATTGGGAGAACATTGAACAGTGACTGGTAGTATTATGGTCAAGAACAAGTGTAGTGAGAGGAACTGACCAGGAAACCAGGGAAGTGAAGTATTCTTGTTAGGAGGTGGTTTGGATACAATTTTATAAATACAGTATGATCCAGTCTCTGTTCATGGAAGTACATGGCATAAGTAGGTTTATCTGAATGTCATTGAGATTGGGGAATTTTAGGATGTATGTAACTCTCACATAAGGAGTGAAGTTAAACTTTAAATGTCAAAAACTTAAGGAATATTATATATAGGAAATTGCATCAATGAGATTCCATTGGTGAGCAGAGCAGATAGACTCTCAGGAGCAACGAGCCAGTGCTATTTGTTACTAAGAGGATGCCAGCATAGTAATGAGTAGTTCTTGTAAGTGTAGGAATAGGGAAAGAGATACCCTTGGGCCAAAGACTGATCTTAGTTAATAAGAGAAGATAAAAATGTATCACTAGTGAAAGAATTAGGATCTTGCCACTTCCTCCTCCCCCAATGCATGAGTACCAATAGAAAAATTTGGAAATCTCATGGGAAACTGAGCCCAGGAAATGAAATCAGAACAAAGACATAGGAAGCCTGGATTGTATCTGTATTTAAGACAACTACAAGTTAGTCAGGAGAATTGTTGCTGGTGATATCCCAGTGACATGTAAGAAAAATGGAAAATGCCAAATTGACATCAGGATTAGTTTTGAGAAAAATGGGCAAGCTCAAGGAAGTCATAAACTCAGGTGTCTAGATGAAATTATGTGGGTTAAGGAAAAGGGTTAGGCATCTAAACTTCCAGGAAAAATTTTGTGATTTTGTTGATTTTTTTTAGATGCATGCGTAGTGTGGTTCTGAATAAGAGAACAAGAAAATTGGGGTATTTTGATAGAAATAGAGGAGGAGAGACTTTTTGGTTTTCCTTTTATAACTGGAACAAATTAGAGGAAAATCTTCATTTTATAATTATTAATTAATAAAGGAAGTCATAAGTATAAAAAGAGAAAAAGTACATCAGGAAATAAAAAAGGAGTGAAAAATGAATTTACACTTTCAAATTGGTCAATTAAAATGATGGTGAAAATAACAGCGAACAGAAATTGAGCAATAGTTAACATCAATTGAGCTTAGTGTTCAAGGTAGTAATTTCAGTGCTTTGCATTGTCTGGTTCACGTATCAATGAATAATGGCAATTGATGGGAGAATTAAGATAACAATGACATTTTGAGACCAGCAGGGAGGCCTTTACAAAAATTCATCATTACCCTCTAACTCATTATGTTGAAAATTCCCCATTTTCTGTGCAAGCTGACTTTCTTTTATATCCACTCTCGTCTGTAGTGACTTTTTTCTTTCCTCTCTCCATTACCCATGATTGGTCTTTTTTTTATTCTTTTGTTGCCTTTTAACTTCTAACTCATTTAATGAGTCTATTCATTCCACCTTTGCAAATTACTATTTGAAATTTGAAAGGTAATGTTAGTGCTATGTTCAGAGACTGTCTTGTATTTGACAGAGAAATATAAAAATAAAGGACAATGGCATTGGTGGTTCAGTGGTAGAATTGTCACCTGCCAAACAATGTAACTTTTCCATAGGAAAGTTGCTATATTAATCATTTCACATACTTACTGCATCATAATCATTCTAAATCAAGGCGATTGTAGATTTTAGTCAGTTCTATTTAAATATGAATAAATCTGTGCTTATATACATGAATTAAATTCCAGTGCCACAAAGATTCTAAGTGATAAATTGTGGAGTCACTACAGAGCAAATGAATATAATTCCCATGGACAAAGTACTTATTAAGATTTCAAATAACAAATGTTAGTTACATGGTGATACAGTTAGTTCAAGGATGTATGCCTTAACATAATAATTTAGTAATGTCACACATTTATTTTTCACAACAATTATAGCTATTTTTGAAAATGAATGATCTGTACAAGGGTAGCCAGATATGAGTTAGAATATTTTTTAAAATTAAATTTTACTTAAACATATGGAATTTATACAACAGCACATGGGGGCAATGCCCTATCTCCCTGCTCTCTCTAATTCATACACCATCTACCAGATATATCATAAAGAACAACTAGATAAGAAAAAGAAATAAAACCACTCAAAATTGAAAGGATGCAGTAAAATTACCTTATTTGCAAGTGATAGAATCTATGATGAAACAATATCAAAAGAGTCCTCAAAAACCTGGTAGAAATAAAAAGAAAATGAACTCAGGAAAGTTCTAGAATACAAAATAACAGGAAAATAACGATATAACTACAAAAGAAATCAATGAAATAATTTAAGTTGTGATAGATAGCATAAAGCAAACTATTTATGAAAAATTTAACAAAGAAGATAAATGAATTATATATAAAAATATCTATTAAAGAAATAGAAAGGGCCCCAGAGATGCTCAGCATTTATTGGCACTTGCTTGCAAAGCCTACTGATCCAGGTTCAATTCTTCAATACCCATATAAAACCAGATGCACAAAATGGTGCATGCATCTAGACTCATTTATAGTGAGTGGCATGAGACCCTGGTGTGCTTATAATCTCTCACTCTCTCTCTTTCCTCTTTTTTCTCCCTCCTTGTAAATAAATGAAAATAAAATATGTTTTCTAAAAATTGGAGAAGCAAATAAATAGCAATATATCCTATCCTCATGGATTAAAAAATTACTTTTGTTATTTATACCAACTCCAAGTTTAGATTAATAGTTTTTATAGTTTCAAATTGCACTCTTATCATTCATGTTTAGAAAAATAATCCTGAAATGCATACAAAACCTGAATATCCAAAAGAATTCTGAGATAAACATTGAAGTATATATACTTGTTGATTTAAATTTGTATTATGAATACATTATAATCCAGAATTATGGCACTACCATAAAACAAAAATATATTCCACTGGTAGATAAGAGAGTCTAGAAATAAATTCTGGGAAAAACTGTATATCTGCATGTTAAAGAATAACATTGAACACTTGCATTGCATCATATACAAAAATCAACTTGACATAAAATACTTCAAATAAGATCTGAAAAGCTACAACTCCTACAAGAAAACCTAAGGAAAAAAGTTTCTTGAAAATGGTCTTGGAAATTACTTTTTTAAGGATATCATATCAAAAATCCAGGTTATAAAGGTAATACATATTTTTAAAAATACACTTCTACAAACAAAGAAAAATTAAACCTCCTGAAAATCAAGGAAGAAAACAAAAGGAAAGGACAATTTATGGACTGGGGAAAACATTTACAGACCTCATAAGGAGCTAATATACTTTCTTATATTTATAGGAATATATTTATAAAGGATGTGCATAACTGAATAGTCAAAAACAACTAACCATAAGTATAAATAAAAGACCTTAATATACATTAATAGATATTTATGCAAAGACATAAACATAGCTAACAAATATATGAAAGGTTTCTTAGCATCATTGAAGGATTCTAAACAAATCTACTTTATACCTGTAAGGATGTCTATTATGAAAGGAGAGCATGATTGAAGAAAAGAGTGCTCTATTCCTGTACATGTTTGAGAGCAATGGTCTATTATGGAGAATATTATGGTGACATTTTAACAAAAATATGTGTGAAACACCACATGACTCAACCATTTCATTTAGGACCATATTACTGAAGGCAATGAAATCATCATCTTGTAAAGATTTCTGAACTTCCGTGCTCATTGCTGCATATTCAGAACAGGCAAGAAATCAAACAACCTAAGTGTCTATCAATGGGCAAATGGATAAAGGTGTGTGAATCTATATAAGGGAATATTTTTCAATTTGAAAGTGAACGAGGATGCAGCGAGAGAGCTGTTGCCCATCTAACCCTACCAACCAACGCAAGCAGAAAGCTGAGATCCTGGCAAGAGAGGAGCCACCACAGTCATATCCTGGAGGATCCATAGGGAACCCTGCAGAGAATGACGGGATGAGCAAGGGACCCACAGCCACAGCCAGTAAATCAACACAGGATAAGCCAGTGAGACAGAAACCAACGATTTTCGACACAAAGAACCCTAAGCTCACAACATTAAAGCACCCTTAATACTCATCCACCATGACTCAGGGAACTGAGCACAAGAGGGGGCAGAAAGATTGTGAGAGCCGTGGTGGGGGAGACTATCCAGAGGCATGGCACCCCTCAGTAACAATATACTAGGGCCAGGAGAACCTGGCTGAATACTAGGCTATCCATGGCCCCCTCTCACAAGGACTGATCCAGACGACCCATGGGAGGAGGATATCCAGCTGATTGGGGATGGGGGAGGGGGAGCATAGGGGAATTGGATAACAACTCATTGTTTGCCCACTAAATAATGTAACTCATTATGGACAATAAAAAAAGAAGAAAGTGAACGAGATTCATTTCCCACAAAATGGGAAAAACTTATAAGGATATGGGACTTTATCCTAAATGAAATAAGCCAGATATAGGAACAAAATGTTGCATGATCTCACATATATGCGTAAAAGTAAAAAAAATATTTACAAATGTACAACTGTAAATCACAAAACAGTAGTTTCCAGAGATAGAAGTGGCATGGGCTGAAGAATTGAAGGTCAGAGGATACAAAGCAGGAAGTCTGTATGATGAACAAAACTAGAAATGATATATACATAATGAGGACTCTGGTAATAAAATTGAGCTATATATTAGTCTCATCACACACACACACATGCACGCACATGCTATGATAATGAATAAGTTAATTTGTTTTAATAAAGTAGCCTTTATAGCTTTTCAGCCTTTTGGCTAAGATCAAGTGTAATAAAGTAGCCTTTATAACATCTGTATTTATTTATTTTTATTTATGTATTATTTATTACATATATACTTTACCACAAAGTTATTTTGGAAAACAGCCACATGTGGTGACTCCCACCTGTCATTCCAACACTCAGGAGGCAGGGGAGAGGGATGTTGAGTCCATCACTGTCTATCTAACAAGACCCTGTGTCAAGATCACTCCCTCTCATAGATGTTATTTTGAAAAACACACTGCTTCAGACTGTGAGTTTAGCATATGTAAAGATACAAGGAGATTTGATAACTGAAAATTTAAGATAGGTTTTAGATGAAAACTATTAGTAGTCATTTATATCTAGTGATTTGTCTTTGAAGTGAAGGGTAAAAAAGCTCATTGTTTATAAGCTATGTCTGAAGAGTATTTTTAAGTTTTATTTGTGCATTTTGTACATTTAAATTTAGGACTTTTGGTTTATCTTTAAGTTGACATTTCTTTTTGCACTTTCACGTGTCTTCTCCCATTTTATTAAATCCATAAGCCTTAAACTTTGGAAGTGTTGATGTTTGATAAGATTCAGGAATATTCCTGAATGATTAAATGTTAACCATATATCTCTATAACTCCTACAATTTGAACCTTGAATGGCCTCAAAGCCCATTTTTTACAGGCTTAATCCCAGCCCATGGCACTATTTAGGGGTGGTGGACCCTTTAGGACATGAGGCCTAGTAGAAGGAAGCTAGGTCATGGGGGTGTGCCCTTGAAGGGGATATTCCCTGCATCCCTTCTTTGCCTCTTTTCTGCCCCATTGCTTCTAAGCAGTTATGCATTCAGCCACTTTCCTTGTCATATGTCCCATTATGATGACCTTCTGAAAGGCCCAAAGCACTGAGCCAACCAACCATGGACTAAAGACTTCTTGTAAGTTAACTTGGGGATTTTTGTCACAGTAAGGGAAAGCTTCTGAACCCAGATTTTATCTATATCTTTAAATGTTTTCCTTGCACTACACTTTTACCTTTTATTTTACTTGCGCAATTCTGTTTGATTTTTGACAGTTCCATACAAGGATATAGTGTATTTTGATCATTTTAACTTCCACTTAGAGTCTTTTACTCCTCTCCCACTCCCCCTTGCTGGACATCTTCTTTCTAACTTACCTTCTTTCTCCTTTCATGTTTATTTATTTTTGCTGGGTTAAATAGGTTAAATGAGGGTCACTCATATGAGCATGGGAGTGGATGTATGAGATATGGTCAATTCACCGTGGCTACACCACTGATGAACTTGATCCTCCTGCCTCAGCAACCATTTCCTGCCAACAGGGGTTTCATGAGATCCTCCCCATCCATGATGGAAGGCCGAAGGTTCAGTTTTTGAGATTTGATTGCCACTACCTTCTAATGTAATATGCATTTACTTTTTAATTGTGATATTTTATCCTTCAATTATTTCAGTCTCTGAAAAGAGTTAGGATATATTTATTGAACATTTTAAAAGTTGAAATTCTCATTGAATTTACATTATAACATGTTATAATGAATCACTTAGAGTTATATTGTTGTATAATTCATGTAATTATAACACATCATTTAATAACAACATGTAATTTGTTATATTTTATATAACTCAGGTAGTTATTTAATATACTTAACAAATTTCTCTTTTCTATAATTATTTGCCTAATACAGTTCCTCAATTCTGATCCAAGGACATTCTTTTCTCACTTGCTTTTCCTGGCAGGTATTCATCTTTGATTTCTATGCAAATAAACTGGATAATAGATTGAGTAGAAGTTTGCCTTGCAAGCAATTTTAAAAGATGCATTTATTTTCATGTTAAATGTGGCTTAATAGGTAGTTTACCTTTGCAGTACAGTTGACTTCCAAGACCTCTTTGGGAACAATGTCCTTCCAGTCCTTTCTTATCTCCAGGACTCAGGCAGATTATATGCAAAGTGATAAGTGTTTTAGGGCATCTGTAATATACATGAACTAAAGTACTTCACACCTTGATGTTGTGTTTGACAAAATATTCTGCTTTAATTTGTGTGGCTAAGGTCCTAATTCTCTGCATTCCAAGCCAACCCATTTTTTGAATTTATCTAGATTTAGTAGAAACCAGTTTCTTTTTCCTACTTTAATTCTTTAGTATTCAGTAACCCTTCAAGTGGATAATGAAAGCATCCTGTAAAGGAAAACTGGAAGATTTTTTTCTGTTTTCAGTGATAGCATCTATCAGCAGAATACTTCTCTTGTACAAAAGAATTCTTAATGCTCCAGGGTGAGACAAATTTGTTGTTCTGTGTTAATCAGGTTCAACTTCTAACTGAAAAATTCTTACTTTAGGTGGTGAGGAGAAAAGTTCTCTAATATCTTCAGGATGTCCGGATAGCATTGACACATGACATATTAACAATAGAAAGGCAAGCAAATTTCAGCTGATAATTTTAACATGTACATGGGGATATTTATTCCCTCCAAATTGAACACATTGATAGCTGAACACTTTTATACTAGGTTGAATAAAGAATAAGAAATTGTGAAAATATTGAGACAACAGGGCTTGAGTTAATTATGGGAAAGTCACTAGGAACATAATGGTTAGTTTAAAAAACTTGCACATGTTTCTTATGTCTCATCCTTGGTGACAGGAATGTCTGTTCTCTTGGTACAGGGAAGGCACCTTGTACAAAGAAGTTTTATTTCTTTTTTGACAATGGGATGTCTGTCCTATTCTTGGGACAAGGAAGACACCTTGCATACAGGAGTTTTATGTCTTTCACAAAACGAATGTCACCTAACTGATCCTTTTGTATTTACTGGATTACAAGTGTCTTTTATTCAAAATAACCAATATTCCAAAGTAGCATATTTTAACCCTTATAATAAAGAAGAAAATTCATAGAAAATTGGTCTGGTTATGTGAGAAGCATGATGAGGTGAAAGTTTTGGAAACACTGTTCCTTGAAGAATTATTGGGATCCATAAGGGATTAGAGAATTGGGACAGGAAGTAGATCCTCAAGGACGTAGCGTATACTCTTGAAACATTAGCCTGTCAGCAAGCATTCCTCAGAAGCACTCCTGCTCTTTCCTGCTTGGTTGAAATAAGCCAGCACAGGACAATTTATAGTTGACCGAAAACCAAATGATAAACTAATAGCAGTGAGTGCAATTAGATATTTCTACCTTCTAAAAGACATATCCTGAGTTTTGTGCTATACAGAAGAGCCTTAACTGACTCAGGGAAAACCATAAGTAAATAAAATGCAGTTAATTATTTCTTCCTTGGTTTGCTCAAGAAGGTGAAGTGTGGTTTCTATATCCACACTTCTGGACATCCATTACATTCAATGGCATTTCTGTGATTTTCCTTCTATTCTTTGACTAGGAATATCTTTTAGGGGAGGCAGCCTGAATAGAGGTATTGCTCCAGGGTTTATAGTTAGATATATACTTGGTGCCTATCATGATTAAAATGAAGAATACTAGGTATGGCAATCTCAGATTTAAGAATGCACAAGTTTTCAAATGACCAGAAGTCTTTAGAATATAGGACAAAAATAATTGAGAACATATTGTTGTGTTAATAATTCCAGTGTCATGAATGTGTAGGATTAATCTCCTCCCAGGAGTTTTAATCTTAGGTTCTAAGGTTAAACACATTGAGTTAAAGTCCCGCCTTCATTTCTTATCAGCCTTCAGCAATTTGCTTTAAAAAAGGTGAGGATTTTATGTATAAAATGAGATCAATAATGTATAACTAAGAGTTTCAATGTTGGAAAACCTGACTTCAGTAAAAATATTTTAAAACATTTCTGAAAGGCATTGGAGATAGAATTAAGAAAATAAAAGCCCTCAGCAATCCAATGAAATGCATGATAGAACTATGCAGAAACAAAAATGTAAGAATACACTCTGAGAAACATCAAACCTCCCGTGAAAATACAAAAAGACTAGGAGATAAAACTGAGTAATAAGGTACAGGCATTTATGAAGGAGGTGGATTCCCTGGGTTAGCATAGGCATGCCCTTCCTACACCCCAGCCCTCCCCAGTGACCTGTGGAGACATCTGAGGTTGATCACAGAATTCAAATCCAAAGCTACATTGGAAAGCAAAGGAACACCTGCCTAGATTTGGAGAATAAGGAGACAAGCACAGCATGGTGAGTGACAGACCAAAGGAGCAGGTGGAAGACTGGAATGAAGAAGAAGAGAGTATCTCCG
The DNA here is from genome assembly GCA_004024765.1 of Zapus hudsonius. NCBI lineage: Eukaryota > Metazoa > Chordata > Mammalia > Rodentia > Dipodidae > Zapus > Zapus hudsonius. Next base: position 37,226 of record PVHP010005682.1, read on the forward strand.
AGATAGAAAGCAGTCATCCCACAGTGGAAACTGCTCCAAAGCTTCTGTCATGAGCATCCCGTCAGACACATCAACAAGCGTGCTTGTGACTTTCCACAATGCCAAAAATTTATTGAATAACAATAAATTCACAATGTACAGAAGTTTCAATGGCAGCTATTTTTCAGATACTTCTTCTTTCATTGACAGCCCTGGGTTAGGCAAATTCTTTTATTACTATCTTAATTACTAAAGCTAACTCTTAAATCACTAAGTACATATAACACAGTACATCTCTCTCTTTCCCTCCCTCCATATACATATGTATATATGCACACACATATATATGTGAATATATACATATATATACTTATATAAACATATAAATGTAGTGTATACATGCATACTATATACATGTATAATATATATATATATATATATATATATATATATATACATAGAGAGAGAAAGAATGTGAGAATGAGAGAGAGAGAGAGAGAGAGAGAGAGAGAGAGAGAGAGAGAGAGAGAGAGAAAAGGAGTCTATCACCCTTGCCTGGACCTCATCATAACACACCAAACACTGTGGTGATGATAGTCCTCAATGGCCTGTCATTTGACCACCCAATGTGTGGGACCAGCAGGCAAGAAACTCCCAAGTATTCCCTGGGCTTCAGCTCTGCTGAGTCCCCACTGCTGAAGTAGCCTAACCCTATTGTATTCCAAGCAGCTTTTTCCTTATGCCTCTTTGAAACTTCTTGAACTATGCTGAGGCCTCCATAACCCACTCTGTAACCCCCCCTCCACATGATTATTGTGTCATGTGTAATATGTGATATGAGAGTTAATGTTAGTAGTTAAGACTGGAATAAAAGACTAAAAGAGCCTGTGTTTGTCTCAACCTGCTTGCTATCAAGATAATTGGGAGTACTTGGCAAACAGCCACTCATAAAACCATTCATCATGTGTGAATTTATTGTTATTCAATAAGTTCTGATACTGTGAAAAGACACAATTATGTTTGTCTGTTTGCAACACAGCTCACTCACTGCATCATCATTCACATGTCCTACGATATTGTCTAAACATTCTGAAATCAAATAACAGAAGTTGAAGCAGATTTACTTTGACATATGTGAGGTTATCCATGCATCTGAGGTATTTCTCATATCCCGAGTATTCTCAGTTTGTCACCTTCATTGTCCCCCAAGTCCATGTTTCAGCTCTTCAAGAAGCCTGCCTATTAAAATGTGACCTAATTTCTGTCAAGTACGAGCACCAGTATGAGACTTGGATCCAGAAGAAAGAAAGACGGATGCATTCTGCTTAGGAGAGGACAACAGAGACAGAAGGAGTTTTTAGAGCCATGGGAACAGACATGCCAGCAGGGCTCACGTATGTGACTAAAAGGACAGGGGTTAGCCCACAACCTAGCCAGCAAGGAAATTTGGAAATTGTTCATGCTACATTTCTCAGCTGATTCTCAGTCCCCATTTGAATATATTAACAAACACTTTTTCTGATGAAAACATGAATTATATTCTATGGCTCTATCAGCACTCTCCATGATGTGATGACATCTCTTGAAGAAACTGGGTTCCTGGGCTTGTTTACCTTCCACAGTCTGGTGGTCTGTAGCAGGGAGTGGAAAATTCCAGTTACAGTTAAGGAGGTCATAGATCCATGTGACAGGCAAGAGAAATGCCTGTGGATGATGTGACTGTATCATACATACTGTATTGAAAGTAAATCAGCAATATTATCTCAATCCAAAGGATGTCCAAAAAATAAAAGCAGGGAAAAATAAAATCAAAGCAGAGAGTTTCTGTCCCTATTCCACAATATTGCCTATCTCTGACAGAGGAGGATGGATATGTCAGAGGCTGATTATTGGTTAGGAAAAGAGTGCCCATTTGATGATTACTGTGTGCACTGGGGAAGGACCCAAGGAGGCAGAATAATCAGAAATTCTAAGCCCAACTAAAGCTGAATGACCCCCTCCTTCCCTGCTGATGAAACTCTTCACTTCACTGACAATCCTGTGACAACCTGGCAGGAGAAAGCAACTTTGCAAGAAGAAGCAATTTCTCCTAATATGCTATCCAACCACACTTCATTGCTTTCAGATTCTAGCATGCCCCAAGGCATCAATTACAGAGTCTGGGGAATGATGGGGAAGGCAATAGAAAGGCAAAAAGATTTTACAAAGATTCTCACCTATCTACTATCCAGAATCTAGAAAACGTATAAAGAAATGTTTTTAGGATGTTTAATCCTCCTCTCACCAAGGAAAGAGAAGCAAGCTTCTGGCTAGGCTGAACTTCTCATCCTTGCCCAGCAGAGACCCCATCAGGTGTTCAGACAGCTGAGAATGAGCTGGCTTGCCCAGTGTGTGGCTGCTTCCTAGATCCAGTGAGGATGATATCAAATTATGTTTTGTTGCCATTTATGCCTTTGAGCAATGCAAGGTAGGATTATGACAACAGAGAAATATAGGATCAGCTAATCAGGTATGGCCCATCTACAAATTCCTTCTCAATGTTCCTTTTTCCTAACTAACTCCCACATGGCCTAACCCAGCATGGACTCTCTGTTTCCCATGGGATAATATTGGAAGGAGTATTCTGAGAAGGGTCCCAAAACAAAGGGGAAACTGTCTCCAACTTACTTTCACCTTTGTAGAAACTATGTGGCACTCAGTTGGGGGTTGGGGGGTGCCATGGTCAAAGAAAACCTTTCCTTTGATCCTTTGAAATTAGCTTTATAAGTTCTTGCGTTCAAGTGAGCTCTGAGGGTATTCGAGCCTGTGGATGGGTCTTATCCTGGTTGGGGTCTTATGTAGTGGTAGGAGTGAAGCTGAGTAGACTATTACACAATGTTGCTGATGTCATCCTCATTCTTTGACTTCTTGATTCTAGCCGTGTAGTGGGTGTGAGTTGGCATCTCATTTCGATGTCTTTGATAACCTATGGTGTTGAGCAAATCCTTCCATTTGTTTCTTGGCTATTTCCATATCTTCTAAGGAGAAATATCTATTTGGATGCTTTCTCACTATTATTATTATTGAGCTATTATATGTCATAGATGTGTCTTGTCATTAATATGATTGCCAAATATTTTCTTCCATTCTACATTATATTTTCACTGTTACTGTGATTTGCTTTGAAGCACAAAGGATTTTAACTTTTATGAACTTTAAGCATCTTTTTTTTCACTCTTACTATACTTTTGATGCCATAATTAAAAATTCTTTGCAAACTACAAGGTCAGGAAGATTCATCTCAGTATTTTGTCTTCAAATTTTTATGAATTTGTTCCTATGTCTGAATGTTTGATTAATTTTGAGCTAAGTTTTGTATGTGATTTGCAACAAGGGTCCAATTTTATTCTTTAAAGTATAGCTATCTAATTGATCTAGTTCCATTAGTATTTTTTGTCCCATTACCAAGGTCAGGGGCTTCTGAGAACTTTGTCCAATTCCTAATGAAGAAATACTGATATCTGCCTCAGTTTCTGTGTTTGTAAAATGAAATGGAAATACCCACTTCCTGAGCTCTTTTAGTTTTTGCAGAGATGCCAACTAAACAGAACTATTATTTTACATTATGCTATTTTTCTAAAAAATCTTAAATGTTAAAATCTTAACAAGAAGAACTAGTATATATTATAATTTTAAAACAGAATAAAAATTTTTATAATGTTCCTGTTCTGTAATTAGTAATGGTCAATATAGAAGAGGGAAATTGGGGAACTGGGGATCCAACACATTATTTGCTCGGTCAATGTATCTAATTATGGATAATAAAGAAAAAAATAGGGCTGGAGAGATGGCTCAGCAGATAAGGCACTTGACTCCAGTGCCTAAGGCCCTGGGTTCAATTCCCCTGGACCCACATAGGCCAGACTCACAAGGTGGTGGCCCTGGTGCATATTCTCTCTCTCTCTCTCTCTCTCTCTCTCTCTCTCTCTCTCTTTCTCTCTGTCCTCTCTCTGCTTGAAAATGAATAAATAAAATATTTTAAAAAAATAAAGGAAAAAATAGAGAAAAACTTTAATGAATAAGAAAATATTATTGAATTATGTATAATTAGACATTCTATGATGGGTGGTATAAATGTGTAACCAGTGAATTTTTTGAATTTCATTTAATAACTTCAGAGCAAAAAAGGTAAACAAATGAATAAATGATACCCCTTCTTTCCTTTCTTCTTTCTATTCATTCTCTGTCCATCCCTTTTTTCTTCTTTCTTTCCTTCCTACCTTTCTTCCTTCTATTTCCTTCTTTCCTTCCTTCCTTCCTTCTTTGCTCCCTCTTTCACTCCCTCCCTCCCTCCTTCTCTTCTTTCCTCCTTCCCTCTCTCCTTCCCTTTTTTCTGTTCCTTTTTTTTTACTTTTATGTAGTTATGGAGATTGAACCCAAAAGCAATATGTATCCTGCATAAGCACCCTACCAGTGAGCAACACTCCTAGCTCTATGACATTTATTTCTTTTTTTTTATTTTAACTTTTTTTCTATATTGTTCATAATGAGTTACATTGTTTAGTGGGCCAACCATGAGTTGTTATCCCCAATTCCCTGTTACCCCCCTTCCCCATCCCCAGTCAGCTGGATATCCTCCTCGGTGGGCCATCTGGATCAGTCTTTGTGGTAGGGGACCATGGATAGCCCAGTCTTCAGCCGGGTTCTTATGACCCAAGTGTGTTGTTACTGAGGGTTGTCAAGTCTCTGATATTCTCCCCCACCACGGCTCTCACAATCTTTCCGCCCCCTCTTCTGCTCAGTTCCCTGAGTCGTGGTGGGTGAGTATTGAGGCTGCTTTGGTGTTGTGAGCTTAGGGGTTTTTGTGTCGAGTCGTTGGTTTCTGTCACACTGGCTTATCTTTTGTTGATTGGATGGCTATGGCTGTGGGTCCCTTGTTCATCCAATCATTCTCTGTGGGGTTCCATATGGATCCTCCCCTGTATGACTGTGGTGGCTCATCTCATGCCAGGATCTCAGCTTTCTGCCTGCAGTAGGTTGGTAGGGTTATATGGGCCACAGCTCCCTCGCTGTATCCTGAAAAATACAAACACAATCTCCATCGGAGAATGAGATCAGTATCGGTTAACAAATATACAACAATCTGAATTACCTAGCTTCAATTTTTAAAAGCCTCCCCGGCAGTCACTCGCATAGTGCATCTTTATTGAGAGCCCAAGAGTATGGGATCTGGTGCACATTGCCCTGAATCCCCGGTTCCAATCAAGGATTCCCCATCACTGAGTGGAATATTTGGCCGAATTTAATTTCTGTTGATTGTCTCCCCCAGGCCCAGGCTCCTCCATTACACAAGTGCTCCTTTCTTGGTTTCCTTTTCTCTCCCAGTAGGAGGTGTGGTCAGCCTACTCGTGGCCTCAGACTGTATTTCATGCCAGTGGTCTGTTTACACCAGCTGTCGTTGTTCAGCTTCCCCTGGCAGCTTGTGTAGTACCTTCCAGAACTGCACTAACTGCCATCTGGGGGCTGGTTACCATTCCAGACCTCAAAGAGTCTCTCAATGCTGAACAATGGTATTCTGTGGTTTCTTCAGCAACAGGGTTTTGCCTCAGGCCTGGGGAGGGCGTTCAAGAGCCTTGACAGAATTCTGTCTTGTTTTTGTAACCTCATGGGTCATTTGGGTCAACAGCTCAGTGAGGGAAGGAACCAGTGGCCTGGACCTGGGGCTGTCAGACTGCTCATTTGTTCACAGACTCAGACATTTTCCCCTACTACTCATGGTCCCTCTTACCAGTTGACACCCACTACTTACTCTTTAGGTTACAGTATGCTCATGAGAATTTTATGTTTTTGAACCTAATTTGGTTTAGCCTCATGTTTGAGCCATTCCCCTCCCCCTTCCCTTAGAGGTTATGACATTTATTTCTAATTCCACAAAGTTATACAGCATAGTAATGACTTTCTGGACTTGGTTCAAATGGAAAAATAATTCTCTCAATATTTTAGGCAAAGTTTACTCATAACCTTGAAGCAATACTTTAAGCAGAAAAATCTACCTGAATATTAATCTAATCTATATGAATAGGTTTTACCATCCTTATCTATTGTATAAGCACTTCAAATAACAGTGACTTGTTTCAAAACTAGTCTTGTACCAGATTTAGTAAGTAGCATCATATTAATCTTCTATTGTCTGTTTCTAAGCTACCAATTTGTAATGTAAGGAGACAAATACTAGAAGGTGCTTATGACTTGTAATCCATCTTGAAAATATCAGATAATAAGATCCTATAAAAACAAAATTGTCATATTTTTTCATTTGAGAAACAAAAATTATCCCACTCCCATCCTAAGTTAATAAAATAAATATATTACTAAATAAGTATGAATTTATTTGTGAGACCAAACTTCTTATGAAGAATTTGTTAGTAGTCCAAAAACGGTCCCCCCATATGCATTTGAACTTGTCAATAAGGTTCATCCCAATTGGATGCCTAATTTATATCTCTCAGTTTATTTGGGGGTCCTGGTGCAAGTCAGCCTGTGGACTTCACTTCTTAGAACCCCTCCCAGCTAGGGAGGAGGGCCTTTCTGAGCATGGGAGCTTTACTTTTACTCTTTATTTTTACCCTGTCTTAAAATAAATCTTTCATGATTTGAACTTAAATAGACATAGTCCAAAAAAAATGATGAGCTCTTAATACGGGGATTAGGGAACACTTTCTATTTACTATGAAAAATTAAAGTAATATTTTGTCAGGAAAAATGTAGCTCTTATATTCCTCTTTAAATGTGAAATTGTCTATTTCACATGAAGAAAATGTTATTTTGATTTTATTCTTTGCATCTATGTGATACCATATTCGGACACAATTCCATGTTGGTTGGTAGAATACATGAAATCATATTTTTTTCTTTTTCACCACTTATTCTTAATATATGTTTGAAAAGGTCCTTCTGTTTCTTCCAAACTCGGAAATAGTATGATAAATCTTGCTGGGAAATGATGAGAAGTGTGTTACCACCTCCCTAGTCATGTGAAATGATGGCTATGATTCCCCAAAGGAATTTCTTCATTGAAACGATGAAAATACTGTCAAAGAATATCGCCAGATCTTGCTGATCAAAATGCAATCTAATGTGGAACTTTCATACTCTATTAAAATATATTCTAATGTGTCTTTCTTTATCCTGGATCTCAGAAAACTTATAGTGGGAATTCAGAGGAAGTAGGAAAAAGAGCCGTTTTGTGGGGTTTTTAAACATTTTATTGAAATCTTCCATATACAGACAATACATCACGAGTATAATCTCCCACAGCCCTTATTTCCCCCTTCAGATTCCCCCTCTACTGAACCCCTTTTCCCAACTCGTCTCTCTTCTATTTCGATTCCATCCTTTTTTCTTCTCTTATCAGGTCTGTGTAGGTAACATCAGCCACTGTGAGCTCATGGCTGCTTTGCGTCTCGAAGACAGTATTGCAAGCACTCCTCCCCTTTCTTTGGTTCTGTCATTCTTCCCACCACCTCTTCTGCAGTGGACCCTCACCTTTGGAGGGTGTGATAGAGATGTCTCATTTAGTGCTGAACACTTCACCATCACTTTTTCTCAACACTTTGTTGAGTTTGGAGTCACCCCCTTGTCACCACCATCTGAAAAGAGAAGCTTCTCTGACCAAAAGTAAGAATAGCATTAATATATGGGCATAAACACGAATATTTAGAGAGCATTTTGGTGGACATACAAAAGTAATAATTTCCCTCCTAGGACTTATGGACTCCCAGCTCTGATTAGTTGGTCAGTACCAGGCAGGAATTCTCTGCCATGGAGTGGGCTTTCCCATTGATAGGCATACCACCGTTGTACCAGATGGTACTTTTGGCCTGGCTGTCCATCTGTAAAGCTTGCAGGGTCCACTGCTGGTTAAACCATTGACGACTTCACTCCTCCCACAGGTTGAGTGTTAGTTACACAGCTATTTTCAGCATCCTGACAACTGGTCATCAGGGAGGTGGCCTCCAGCTCAGATCCAGCTTCATTGCTCATTGACCTGTAGACCAAGCATGTGGAGGCTTTGGCAATAGTTTGCTATTATATGGTTCTGGTGGGCGATTAAGAGCCTGTTAGGTTTTGGGCATCTTTTCTTGCCCTGGCCAGCAAATCTCTGGAAGGTATCCCACCCCTGGCACTGAAATTTTTCTAACAACAATCTATGGATTCTGAATATAACATTATTTCCACAGGGGGTTTTGTGCTTTTTGTTCTATATGGATGATTATTGCAATCACTTACACGAAGCTTGATTTCTTTCTACCACCTAAATCATGTTGTTGAGAGTTAATTTGTATAGCAAGAGATATCTGTATAAATAAGTGGAATAGATGTATAGCTTGGTGTTATAGTTTACATAGTTGTCAAAATGTAATATAAAATTAGGAACCATATCTTCATATATGTGATTGATGAACCCTTGAAGTTCCTTTAGCATAGGCAGTCCGATCAAGATGATGCAGAGATGCAGCCTAGTGCCTTCTAAGTTCCTGTTTTCCCTGGAAATTATAGAGAAGTAGAGAAATGTCTAATTAAACTATGTTCTTCTCCAATCCTGCTGCTGATGGCTGTCATCCTTGCCCTCTTTAGAAAATGTCAAAATATGAAGAACCTTCCAGGCTTTGGATTTAGCATTGTTCACTCAGGAGATAAGTTTGTAGCTAAAATGAAAAGGCAAGAAAAATTTCTGTACATTAGATCCTAAAGGGATCCAAGTTTAATCTCAGGCTCCTAATAAAAACTATAATGGAAAAATTTAGGTATATCATAAATTTCTTATAGGATTTATCATCCAAATAAGATTTTTCCCCGAGTTTGCTTTATTCCTGTGCAGAATACCATGGTTCTGAGAGGAACTGTGTCTGCTATAATAGATTTATAGCACAGTAATGGGAATGGATGTTCTAGTGATGTCTGTTATCTTTGATTATAGATTTATGCATTAGCCCCCAAATTTTCAAAGTAATTTTCCCTCCTTATAAGAGTTACGATTATTGCTAAGGCATTACAGACATCCAGAGACATAGATGATCTCCCACAATGAACAGTGAGGGGCCCCAGATGACAGATAAAATACTCCAGTTTTCTGTGAAGATGTTAGAGCTGCAGGCTAGAGGCAATTCTGCAGTTTCTCCACTCTCCATCTCTGCTACCCAGATAAAGTAGAAGGCACAACAAGTCTGCTTCTAATAACCAAAGGGATGCTGAGTCTGTTTTCAATAAGCACGACTCTAGGATCAAGCAAGAGCCAAATTCAATGCCAACTGAAATTGCAATTATGGCCAAACCCCCTTCGAAGAGAAGATGAATTGGATCATTTACAAGCAAGGTTTGGACACATTAAAGTTTAAAAACTGTCCAAATTCTACCACGGAGATTTGAACTCTTCAAGATCATGATGGATGTGTACCTTGGCAGCTCTGAGATCAGAGGTGGGCTATCTTCAGGTGTGAGTTGCAAATTAAAATTACAGGTTGAGAAATAGGAAGAGTTTATAGTAAACAGGTGGCTTCTGTTCAAGAGAGGATAGCTGGGGACCCTTTTATGACCACGCTCATGCTGTGACATATTAAGTGGAGCTTGTCACTTTTCCATCTGGTCTAGATAACTGCTGGAGGCAGAACCCATTTAGAAAGTGGCACACAGCATACAGCTGCTCGTCCATATCTCATAAATAAAGAACCAAATCATGGTTTCAATCTGTTTTAATAAATCCAATTTGTGAAGATCGGGTCGTCATTCTCTTAGGCACTTGCCCATAAAGCATAGATTTAGGGAAGTTGTGACTAGATTTGAAGTGTTAATAGAAAAATTGTGAAGTGCACATCTAGTTCATAATTGTTTGATTATACTTCATCTAAGTGACTCCATGATAAAACGCTCATCCTAGGGAATTGCAATGCTTATTTGTCTCTGCTGACTTGCTTTTATCTCCCCTTGGACACACTTGTCCTAGAGTCTTTATCTCTAAAAGAAGCAGTCTTGCTAGAATTCTGTGTATGCATCATTCAACTCATTTACTCATGGCTATTACTTTTGTGAGTCACAGATAAAAGAAGAACATTAAAAACATGATACTGTTTACTAGCTTCTGCATAGGTTTCCCATTGGGATGTTTGATGCTTCATCACATGAGGTAGTAAGTGGAAAAACAAAGAAACAGTCTCCTGCCTTAGGTATCAATTATTTTATTTAACTTATAATAGTTTGTAAATCCCAACAGCATTTTGCACAGAATTAAATGTCTTCTTATAATAAGCGTTGTGAGTTGTAAAATTGCTTTTTCTGCTTTGGGTCTGAATTCTGTTCAAATCATTGTACGGATTAGATGACATTCAGTCCATGTGATTTGTCTGTGGACACCTTAGTGTTAGGAAATCTTGACTTTTCTTTGGCAGAATCTTCTCATCTGTCATGATGTCAATGGCTGATAAAACACATAAAACAACTGAGGCTAATCAAGTCCATGGTTTCCAGTGTGTTTGGTAGCAAAAGGATTCCAGTCCCTATGCACTTTGAAAGCTCACAATGTGTATCAGACAAAAGAGGTAAATCTGTCAACAGGAAAGAGGGACTCTTGAAGCATGCCACTCTCTAACTTGCTCAGAAATTAAATAGTGTAAACTGTTTTGAGGAGCTTTTCAAGGTCACCCATGAGACTTTTCCACTTATTCCCACCATTTATTTATAACTGTCAAGATTCAATATGTATTTAGGAAAGACACGTTTTGGTAGAGTAGACAAATGTCTTTGATTCTTTTGAGAATTCTGTGTCTATACAATTTACTATTAACCTAATTATATTAGTCCATTGCTTCAATAAAGCAGAACAACTATTTTTATAATGTTATAATTTGCTGAATTCTGAATAGTATTAATCAACTAATGTGTCTGAGAGACTATATCTGAAATTTTAAAAATCTTTGAAGGTAAACATAGGCAGATAGAGACATAAATGCCTGTGATTCCACCACATATTTATTAGCAAGTAAAAAGAAATGGAGCATGTTTCTAATAGGTCATTTGTTTGAGTGATAATCATTGTTTCAATTAGCATTATAACAGAAATGTTTAGATATTGACATTTCACCACACCACCCAGAATTAAAATTTCCTCTGTTTGGGGTAGTTGCACCATGATTTAGTTTTAGAAGTAACATATGGATCTTTAAAAGATTTTCTTTGTGTGTGTGTGTGATGAGTGTATATATTCATGTTTGCATATGTGTGTAAGGGTGCTTATGCACATGTGTGTCTGTTGCACATGTAGGCCAGTGGTTGATGTTTGTGTCCTCTTTAGTTTCTGTCCATCTTACATTTCTCAGACAGTCTCACACTGAACCTAGAGTTTACCAATTTGATTAAACCAGTTAGTGAGTAAACCCTAAGGATTTGCCTTTCTCTGCCTTCCCAGCACTAGGATTGCTGGTTCAGGTCACCATACCCAACGTTTTTATTTGGGTCCCGGGGTCAAAAAAACTCAACTCCACATTCTAACATAGAAAGCACTTTATCACCGATTCATCTCAGTGCCTGATCAAAAGACTTCTAAGATACAAGTACTGCATTTATATTTCATAATAGTATAGCAATTTTTGAACAATTACTAAAATAGTAAATTTGCTTCTTCTTGTCTTTGAAAAGCATTATGATAGTGGCCTTTTTTTTCCTTAGGTATTTTCCCCTCTATAGTTTGATGGTTTGGAATGAGTACTGAAGTTGGGGGAATAAATGATATTTCTATCTCTTTTCAAGTTTAACTTCATAATGATCAAGTGTGAAAGAAGAGCTCAGAATTCAACAACCATCTACATATAAGATAGGAGATAATTTATCTGGCCATCTGGATGGAAAATTTATTTTTAATAAAATGATAGATTCATGGATAGAGATAGAAATAAATTTTATTGTGAAAACCACCCCATTGGATTTTTTCTGACCTACATAAAGGAGACCAATTAGCACTGCAGTGCTAATTTTCTATATATACTTTCAGATAATAATTTTAAAGTCTAAACAGTAAATATTTCTTGGGCCTTAAAGTTCACATGTAACTGAAGAATGATCTATTTAGTCATATAACTTATGGAAATTCATCTAAGAACAGAATTCCCACAGACAGCTAAGAAAAGCCCTCACTGAGCTGTTTACCAAAGTGACCAATGAGGTCCCCAAAATAAGACAGGATTTTCTGTCAAAGCACTTGAATACCCACCCCAGGCCTGAGGTAGGATCCTGTTGCTGAAGAAACCACAGAAAGCCATCCATCAGCCATTGAGAGACCCTGCAAGGTCCAGAATGGTAAACAGCCCCAAGATGCCTACAGTGCTGGAAAGCATTGCATAAGCTTCCAGGGGAAGCTGGTCAATGACAGCTGGAGTAAACAGAGACCACTGACATGAAACACAGTCGGCTGCCATGAGTAGGCTGACCACACTTCCTACTGGGAGAGAATAGTGAACCAAGAAAAGAGCACTTGTGCAATGGAGGCACAAAACCCTGGGGGAATCAATAGTTTTTAATTTGGCCAAATAATCCACTCAGTGAGGGGGAGCCCCTAACTGGAACTGGGGACTTAGGGCGATATGCACTGGGAGATGGACTCTTGGGCCCCCAATGAGTGATGCACTATGCAAGCAATTGAAGGAGAGGCTACTAAAAATAGAATCTAGCCAATTCAGAAATGTGTATCTAAGTTAACCCATATTGATCTCACTCTCCAATGGAGATTCTGTTTGTATCTTCCAGAATGCAGGGAGAGAGCTGTGACTCATCCAACCCTATCAACGAATTGCAAGTTGATAGCTGACATCCTGGCAATAGATGAGCCACCCCAGACCTACCATGGAGAATCCACATGGAACCCCTTCGAGAATGGTTGGATGAACAAGAGATCCAAAACCACCGCCAATCAGTCAACACAGGATAAGCCAGTAAGACAGATACCAATGATTTTTGACACAATCTAAAGCAGAAGTACAGAGACCCCTAAGACCTCGACAATAAAGCAGCCTTAATACCCACCACGACTCAGGGAACTGAGTGGAAGAGGGGGTGGAAAGATTGTAAGAGTCTTGGTGGGGGAGAATATCCAGAGACATGTCCCCCCCCTCAGTAACAACATACTATGGCCTGTGGAACTGGGCTGACTCCTAGGCTACCCATGGTCCCCTGCCCCAAGGACTGATCCAGACTGCCCACGGAGGAGGATATCCAGCTGATTGGGGATGGGGAAAAGGGACAGTGGGGAACTGGGGATAACAACGTTTTGTTTGTCCATTGAATGTAACTCATTATAGATAATAAGAAATAAATAAAAGAAACTATTTTTAAATAAGGAAAAACCTGTAACATTATCAGCACCATTAAAGAGGAATTCCAGTGAGAATGAAAAGGACTAGGCCATCCATGGTCCCCTGTCACAAGGACTGATCCAGATGACCCATGGAGGAAGTTATCCAGTGGATTGGGGAGGGGAGGGCAGCGGGGAATTGGGGATAACAACTCGTTGTTTGCCCACTAAATATTGTAACTCATTATGGACAATAAAAATAAAATAAAATAAATAAAAAAGGAAAAGGCATAAGGAAGTATTCATGCTAGTTAACTTTTCTTAACTGTGACAACATACCTGGGCTAATTAACTTAAAAAGAGGAAAACTGTATTATGGTTCATGATTTCAGAATTCTCAGCCCATGGCTGCTTCGGTCCAACTGCCTTTTGACTTGTGTCAGAGCAATGCATTTTGGTTTGAAAAGAGCTGCCTGCTACAAGGCAGCCAGGAATTAAGAAGGAGAAAAAATAGGGACCAGGGCTCCAAGATCACCTTTAACTACCTGTCCCTGTATGACAGGAAGATTGCTAAGTAGGCTGCACCTCTTAGAGGTTTCATGACCTTCTAATAGTGAAAGCACTAGAGACCAAATCTTTAACACATGGACCCTTGGGACTACTTATCCCAATCACAACGTATATTGAAACTGAAAAGAGCTACATTGAATATAGTCCTATTAATTCAAGCTTTAGTTGTTATATAAGGAGGTGAATATAAACTGAAAACTTTAATGATTACAATTGAGTCAACCCATTTTCTGTAAAAGAAATTGATGCTTATAAATTAGGTTGCAAGTAAAAAATCTGGCTTCTTTAAATCTGTCTTATCAGAAATTCTTGGCCTAATGTAACATAGTTATTATATAAGGAAGATAATATAAGAATAAAAAATAAGTCCCTTCTATAATTAGTAGATAGCATGTGCTACAGAACACTAAGTCATGATCAGTGGTAGATGTGGGCAGGTGTAATATTGCTAGTGTTATCTGTTAGGCTACCTGGTCTTAGAGATAATCATACTAAGTGAGGGGATGGTTATTTGAATCAAGAAACCCAAGAATGGCGGCATTACATCTGTTACTTGGGATGATAACCTGCATTTTGAAAGTAGAAGTAAATGGCCTGTACCAGGAGTGACAGGGCAGAGACTTGATTTTAGAAGTCATATTGTGTTTTCTTTCAGCCTGTGTGTATGTGTGTAATGTGGGGTGTGGAATATCTATGCAGATCCACTCCCTTCCTCATGGGGAAGCCAGTGGAGAACATTGACATCCTCCTCTACAGCTTATTGACTTGTTTCATTGAGACAAAGTCTTCTGACTGATTCTGAGGCCTACTGTTTTTGAGATCCCCAGTGATCCTCAGGTCTCGACTCCCACAGGACTGGGGTTATAGGAGTATGGTCGTGCCCAGCTGTTCACTGGGTTCTGGAAAATTGATTTCAAGCAGTCTCAGCTCATCCTAGGCCCTCATACTTGCACAGGAAGTACATTTACCCACTGGGCCATCACTCCAGCCACAGATGGAGTATCTGTAGTGAACAGTGTCTCTCTGGAAACTCACCACTTCAACAGACTAGCTTTTTTGAGGACATCTCTCATCATTGCAAAGAGTTTTATAAGAAAAGCTTGGTCTTTGGTCATTTGACTGTGAGCAACTAATAAATGCTTGCTTCATAGCTGCTGCTTTTGTGAAGAGCACTCTCTAATTCTATCTGGTCAGCCCTTTTCAAGGCTAGTTTCTTCAGGAATCCAGGTCTCAGACTTGGTGGCTATGAATCAATTTCCTATCAAGATTATTTCTCTCTTGACTGAGAACACTGAGAATAAGGAATGACCTTGGGCAATCACAGATATAGAAAACAATAATATTTTTAGTGAGGGTTTTAAGTTTCTATAATTACAGAAGAGAAATAGATGTCAGTAAATGGTTAAATCAGAAAGAAGGGGCTGTGTGACATATATCTCAAGTTGAATACATTTCTGACTGCAACTTTAGAAACTCAAGTTTCATATATTTGCATTGATGTATATTAACCATTTATAAATTGGAAAGCCTACTTATTATATTTACTTGTAATGAAAGTGACCAGTAATTCAATCTCTGTGTTTGTTTTCTAGAAAATTATGATTTATCATTTTTTAAATTCCTAATAGTTTTCCTACCTCAGTTGTTTACCTGACTTAAATAATATACTCTTCCTAAGAGTACATACTAATCTAAGTTTCCAGTGTTTTCAGCAATCATAAACTATCAAACAAGCACTGATTTTTTTTTAAAATCTCATTAGACTACCACAGGGTTTTATAATGAGTTCTTTTACACTAGACATCGATTACTTTATATAACTCTATCAACATGCAGTTCAGTAATTCATGTTTAAAGTAATAGACATTGAGCCACTCCTGAAAGCTTTGCATACACATGAATTTTGGATTTCTTCTCTTCATATATAATCACAAATAAAAGCAGATGTCTGTATACATTGGTTTCTGACTGGTATAGAGCCTGTTGCACAGTCTCTTCTGGTTTTATAATCTAAGCAGCTGAAAATATTTTCAAGGAAATCTTTGTGAGATCAAATTCTTAATATTTAGGCCTTCTCAATAATTGAGTAACCTTAAAAGATCAACCAAAGGGTCAGTGTCTAAATGGAGAATCCCACGTCTATGGTTTAGAGGGCTTGCAGATTCTTCCCTTTCACTCTGAAAGCCCTCATAGCACTGCCCATCCCCTCTGCTGTGGCTCATGTCCCTGGAATCTCCAGGGTGAGATGCAGTGATCTTGGGGCTGGGTTGAGCCCAGAGTTACCACCACAGCACCAGATCTCATGCACCTGTATGCCTGTGGGCCAGTTAATGAGCTTATTATTTAATGGGTATCTTTCTAGGTATTATCATCAAAAATCTACTTTCCTAACTTTAGAAGCAGCCTGGAAATTTTATGTTAAAAAGTAAAGGAGAGCTAAGTCTATGTTGTGGCAAAATGTTTTTTAGAACACAAACTGAGCAACAGTGCCTGGTAATTAAATGCCTTCAGTTTATCTAGGTCTGAAAGCTTGAGTTAAGGCTCTAAAATTAGGTTGATTATAATAATAAGCTTATAATTATTTTTAAAATTTAGAATCTCAGTTGAAGGGTTAAATCCATAGATGAAAGTTAAGAATTGATCTTTACTATAAGTAAAGAGTAGAATAAAATTCTCTAGATGTTCAGATAGAGGGTAGCTGAAAAATATGTTCCAAGATACAGTTAGATAGGAAGAACAAATTCTAGTATTCTGTAGCACAGTATGGTGATTATAGCTTAAAACAATTTATTATATATTTCACTAAAGATTAAAGGACAATTAAAAGTTTCTGAACTCAAAAAATGATAAAATCTAGAAAGTACTGGAAATGGGAACTACCCTGACTTGAACATCATACATTGTATACAAGTTCTGGGTTGTCTCACTCTCTCCCATACTATAAAATGATTTAAGTAAAAATATTTTTGATGAAAAGAATATATTTGTAGGCAGATGTTAGGAAATGAACTTCAATAAAATTCTTTAGCTTTGTTCCTCAGAAAACAATAACTTCAGTATTTCTGGAATGAGGGTACACACTGTACCTCATCAACCTAAGCTAACTGATAAGCCATCCATCCCATAAACAGAAATACTTTAGGGATTTGGGGTATAGCTCTGTGGTAGTGGTGCCCGGTACCCTGGGTTCATTCCCTAAAACTGCAGCAACAGTAGCAGCAGAGAAATTAAAAGTTGTGGAAAACACAATTTCACTAAAACAGAAAAGATTTCAGCTTAGTATTCTTAGAAAAGTTTAAATTGATTTTATGCTTCTAAAAGATAAAAGATTATTCCATACTAAAAACTAAAATAATAGAAGACTTGGAAAAACTTTTGGGAATTAAAAATATAAAATTGCCAATAAAAGTCAATATAAAGGTTGTAACACTGCAGGCCAAGAATATCTCCTTGTTTATAGAAAACAAAATAAAATTTAAAAGTAAAACAGAAAGGATGGGTTGAGGCAATCCAACATTTAATGCACAGAAATTTCAAGAAAAATGACATAATGGATATATAAAATAGCAAAAACCTAAACAAAGAAAAATGTTAATTTCAAAGACAGAATTCGGACTTGGAAGTGAAATGGAACCTGAATTCTTCTTAGAAAAGGACTTGTAACATGTAATTAAAAATCCAACTCATTTACCAATTTTAAGTAGAAGATTCTATATGACTCTGGAGATGAGAGAAATAGGAAACATAAACAACAAAACAGGTCCCTTACAAAGTGATGAGAATTTGGCTGCCTTCAGGGTTCTCATCAGCAAAAGTAAATGCTAGCTCACAACAGAGTAAGTCAAAAGGTAGGGTGAAAACTATTTTGAACCTAGAAACTTGTTGCTAGGAAACTATTAATCTATGATGGGGACCAGCTAAAGGCATCTATCAGGTGTTCAAAAGCAACTCATACAGTGTGACTGTCATGAATCCTGTCTTAGGAGTGTGACTGTCAGGCAAATGAGAATCAATGCCAAACCAAAGATATGAGAGGAAAAAACACCCAAACCCAGGATTTTAGTGTAACCAATACCCAAAGGCAGGAGTGGGCAGCTGACCTGGAAACCGTTCTATCCAATGTAGTTAAAGATGTCATTGCTAATTTCTTAAATGCAAATTATAGCACTTTCCTTCCAGCCTCTAAATGTAGAGATTTAGACAAAGTGAATTTAGCAGTTTATTTGAGTGGAAAATGATCCATGGATTGGTCAACACTCAGAACTGGAAGCGGTTTAGAGACTCCACCAAGCAGCACACATAGTGAGTTTGTAAGGACTGAATACAACTGCAAAGCCCAGCATTCACTAGACAGACTACAGCGTGGTTCTGTGGTGACTTGTCATAGTGGGTTGCCCGTGATTGGCTTCAACCACTTGCTCTCAGCTGAAATCTTGCTGTTAAATGCTGATTTATGTTTATTTTTGTTTACACACTAAGTTAGGTTACAGTTAGGTGGGAACTCAAAGTATAGGGATCATCTCAGGTTAATGCCTTCTTGCTCCATTGAAGGTTATCTGTAAACTCATTTTAGGCATACATTCTGCCTTTATGCATTTCTTTGGTGTGCATATGGATGTGTGGTATGCGTGCATGACTTTTTGTATCTGTGGGTACAAAGGTCAACACTGTGTATCTTCCTCATTCATATGAACTTGGAGTTCAATGAAAGGCCTTGTTTCTGTAAATAAGATGGAGAGTGAGAGGAATATACTCAAGTTCTCTGGATGCACTGTACACATGTAAACATGCATACCCATTTGTGCACACACAACACACACATATGCACATAATAACTAAATGAATAAATACATAAATAAAAAATCATAAATAGCAGACACAAGACGAATAATAAGAAATAACTCAATATTTGGTGAGATTGTATAAATTCCTTATTATGATCATATTTTGTTACTTCTCAATAGAACTACTCAAGTTCTAGGAGGTATATAATTATTTTTTGTCAAATGTTTTATAGTAGTTATTTGAATGATTGCTCTATATTCAGCATGATTATAACTTAGGTGAAAAATGGCATTTCCAATTTTTTTATGATTCTTTTATGTTTTGGGTCTAAAATATCTAAGCCAAACCTCTACTCTGTGCTTATAAACTTTTTACTTTTTTCCTTTTCAAGCTTTTGTCAATAAAATAAGAACATTTTAGATAGTAAACAGTAAAGTTCCTTGGTTTCTATATTTGTTGGCAAATTTCTTTTTTCAAAATAAATTGGCATTGCTTCAAGTTGTAATTGCTTTCAAGGATATAGATTCATTGCTATTTGGAGACAATTATTGAAAATAAATTGGCAAAGTCTTCTCAAATTAAAATTTTCACTATTATACTATGACAGTAAAATATATATTACATTTCACTAAAACCAGGCAATTTATTATATGTGGATAAAATTCTACATGGTAAAAGTTCCCAATAGACTTTTTCTAGGTGAAGTATTTATTATATCACATTTCTGTTAGACGTAAATTTAAGTTGGCAAATTTTTTGATCTTTTTATGATGCATTTGGACATTTGAGCTGTGGAATTTTGCCCAACATTTCTAAGCATTAATCTTGCTTTTTTTTTCATTTGTGAGTTTTGGAGCTATGAATATTCTAACTAACAAAGTTTGAGATTATTGTTAATTAGAGTTAACATTTTAACTACAGTTGATTATTTAAAAAGTTATAGAAAGTAATATTTGGTAGGGCTGTTGATGTGCCTTATTGTGAAATTGTTTTCATTAGTTCCTTTCTTGTATTTTTTTTTTTTTTGGTGGTTTAAGGAATCAAACCCAGATTGTTGTATAAGTTAAGTATGAGCCTTAACATTGTGATTATTCCTTTCACTTGTCATTGTAGTGTTTTGTAGATTAATGTCCCTTCTAGTCTTGGGTATTTTTGATTATGTTTTCTACTTACTTATCTAGCAAGCAAAGCCCTGCTGTAGGAGGTGTGACACTGGTGGCATGTCTTGAGTACAGCCTTGAGGTTTGTTCTGAGTCAGCTCAAGCTCTGGCTATTCATTCTCTCTACTGTACATGCATGATGAGGTGAGCCAGATTCCCTAGACCTGATGGTGCTTCTCCAGGAATAAACCAATTCCTTCCATGAGCTGCTTTTGGTCAGATGTTTGTCCCAGAAATAAGACGGTAACTACAACAAGTCATCTTGACTGGGTTGAGAAATACCTAGGAGATTAGTAAAACGTGCCTCTGGGGATATCTCTGAAGACACTTATAGAGATGATTAGATCATGAAGACCCCAATCTAATAAGTCATTTAATCCATTGATGTTATCAAAATTTGAATGCACTATTGGAGGTGGTGGAACTTGCTTCCTTATTGGAGGAAGTAGTTCCCTGCCAGGGAGTGGTGGGGGGGCGGGGGGGCATACCCTTAGCGGGTTATATCTTTCTCATCCCATGTTTGCACGTTGCTTCTTTCTCAAGTTCACGTGGAGTGCTCTGCCATATCCTTGCAGCCCTGATGGACTAAAACCTCTGAAACTATGAACCAACTTTTTTTCTTTTCTTTCATAGCTTGTGCCAGTTAGTTCATCTCTGCAACAAGAAAAGTAGCATAATCATTAAGCTACATCCCCATTTCCAAAGCATATTCCTTAGAGTATGAGCAACACAAAGTTCTTTTCCCTTTGTTTTCCTTCCATTCATTATTTCCTGAGCCCTTGAAGAAACTGTGGTCTGATATAATTATGCTTAGTCTATGAAAAAATTTGAAATATATTCTTTTCTGGCTATGAACACTAGAAATGTATTTGACATTAGAAATTAATTGTTTTCTCTTGTCCTTTTATATAATCTTTTGGTTTCTGTTTTAGCTTTAAGATTTAAATCTACACTTTCCAAAGTGGTGGTAGTAGACTAGTCCATGTAAAGATGTAGTATAAGAACAATATTTATAATGGAGTTAAAAGAATGAAAATAAATATTATTAATATATCTCCTCAGAGATTATTATAAGTATGAAATATCAGTGGAAAATATATAACATTTCTAAGATTCAGGTTTAAATAGATGACAGTATTAAAATTAGTTTCACTTTTTCATTTTTTAAAATGAAGTTACTAGAAAATCTTAGGTTACACATGAGTTTCACATTATATTATTATTGCACAAAGCTAATGTCAAGTGGCAAGAAAGAGTGATTTTTATTTGCACCTAACAAAATATACCCTCATTGTTCTAGTGCTCTTAGTTTGGTTCATGGTGAGATCATAAGGAATCAAATATCAAGTAAATTATTAGAAGATATACCAGTTCCATACTTATGTGAAAACCTGTGGTGAAGGTTTACAATTTATGGAAGATTTTGAGATCTAGTATCTCAACCAAACATGATCTCATCATGTTACTATAATGCACAAAAAAGTCTTGTGAAAATATTATCAATTTTCTGCTTAATATACAAAATTTGAATAAATAAAATAGCTATGTTTTGGAATAGGAAATTTAGTTAGATCATAATATATGCTGATAGAACAGTGGACTTTTAAATTGGGGGCATAACTTGGTAAAGTGCTTGTCTGAAAGCATGAAGACTAGAAACAATCCCTAGGACCCAAGCAAAAATACTGGGTGCCCTGGTGCAGACTATAATCTCAAATGCTAGAGAATCAGGAATGGGGTATCTCTAGGACTTTCTAATCAGTCAATCTAGCTTGATTGGCCAGTTCCAGGCCAATGAGAAGCCTTATCTGATGAAGTGGTAGATAGAATTACTTAGGATGACTCCCGAGATTGTGCTCTGACCTCTACACATGCACACAAGTGCACATGCTCCCATATACATAGAACCCTCCATACACACTTATGCACACATGTGCATGATACCATGCACATGAGTATGAGCACACAAATGAACACCCACACACACCCCCACACCCTAAGGCCAGAATTAACATTTTTATGCAGTATCATAACTCTGACATTAGTGAAGAAACTTCTGTAAAATACAATATCTCTGTAAAAAAATGTCATTACTGCCTTACAATTTTAATAACCAGTATTTTCAATCTTACAAATGAATTGGTGGTAATATACAAAATAGATCTTGTCTCACTCCATTTAAGCTGCTACAGAAAATACTATAATCTCTGTGGCTTATAAACAACATAAGCTTATTTCTCAAAATTCTGGAGGTTCATAAGTCCCAGATCAAGACCCTGGGAGATTTGTTATCCTGTGTTTCATGTGTGGTATTTTTATGATGTGTCTATACACAGCAGAAGAGGTCTCAGGTTTCTCTCAGGCCTCTTTTGTAAGTGTGATGATACATTCATGCAAACAACTTCATGATCACCTCTTGATGCACTGCCTGAATATCATCATTTGAGGATTTTAGCATATGCATTTGAGGGAAGAGAGCACTGGCCTTCAGATCACAGCAGGTATTATTAGCATTACTGAAGACCATAAATTATTCAAATTAGTCAAGCAGATTCTCCCAGGGGAATTAGGGAACATTGCACCCTCTAGTTGCTACAAAGCCTGACTACTCTGCATGCTCCTTCTCTTCCCAAGCACAGCTCTGACATTGACTAGGGTCTGGGCTGTGTCTTCCTTCCCTGGGCTGTGAGTTTATATAATTATCTAGTTTAGATAGGATGAAACTGAGTTAGCAAAATTAAGTATCTTGGTCCAAAGTTTTTCACTTTGAAGTAGAGGCAGATTAAGACCCAAGTCATATATGGCTTCAAAGCCCATGTATTTAAATGCTTTAAATACAACCACTATTGTTTACAAAGACTAATAGAAAGTCTGCTATATATGAAGTATAATAATACTTCCCCACATTTAATACGTACACTAATTACTAGAACATCATGTGAAAACACAAGACCATAGACACATGTTGACCAGCAAGAAAAAGGAAATAGACCACCAAGAAGGGTATGTAGACAAGGCTTACATTCTCTTGCTGAGCTGGGCTCTGGCTTAATATATTAAAGCTAAAGATTTCCATTCTGTGGTGGTATGGATGTAAAATGTCCCCCATAGCTTAGTTTATTGGAATATATGTGAACATAAATGATCCCCAGTTGACATGTTTATGGAAGGCTATGGAACCTTCTGGTGGTAGAGCATTGATGGAGGAAGTGTGTCATAGTGATGGAACTCAAAGTGTTGCAGCCCCTCAGAACATGAGGTTCTTTCTCTCTCTACTTCTTCTCTGCCTATTGGAGAATGTGACACAGGCTTCTTGTTCAAGCCTGCCATGCTTTGCCCACAATGATGGATTCTGCCCTCTGTAAATAAAATCCAAAATAAACCTGCCTAGGGTAAGTTGAATCTCATCAGGTATTTTGATTCAGCAACAAAAAAGTGACTGATTTGTGCTCCATTTTTTTAAGTGTGCATTAGAGTATCAATCATTTTCTTGACATTATACTAGATATTAAAAATAAGTTATAGAACCCATTGGTGAGAACCATATGTGATTTTCCACACAATGGGTACTGAATATAGTTTATAATTTCAATTCTGATCTAAATGTATAACTATTGGCTCCATGTTGATGAACTGCATATTGTCTATTACTGGTCCATGATTTTTAGTGCATTCTTTTTTGTCTTTATTATTTATAATTACATTCATTGTATGAGCAAATCTTCTGATGGTACCCCCAATTCTTTCCTCCCTGTCTCCAACCCACTGGGGACCCTCCTCATGTGCATACTAAATCAGATCCTGGGGTCGGTGGTTATAAGTAGCACAACAAGTAACCAGCTTCCTCCCTCTTTAGATTGCTCCCTCTTTGGGTCCCATGATTTTTTGAGGGGGTCAAATGATAGCTAAAACACTTTCACATTCCTAAGATAGCAGTGTATCTACATGATTGAGTTGTTCCTCTAGTTGAAACCACATCCCATACATCATTATTCTCTCTATGATCATAAATATTTCCCTTTTTTACCTATTTGTCCCAACATTCTACAAAAGAGAAAGAAAACATATTGTTCACATTAAATATATATTTTTGTTGAATGAAAGTTAATTTCCCTTTGCACATTTAAGATTTTCTTCCAATAGAATACAATGTTTTGGTTAAAATAAGAAGGATTTTAACCATGAATGTGATTACAAATCACACCTATATGTATTGTAGGATTTATTTAAAAATTTCACATTCTAATATATAGTTTGTATTCTGAATGCATGTCAGGACTTTTTTGCTTTCACTTATACTAATTAAGCTATAGCAGTGAATAAAGCAGCAAGTGTTATGGATCAATACTGTGAGCATTATGTAAGGTAGAGTCATAAATCTTTAAAGAATCAGAATGAGTCCAATGTTAAAGGTTCAAAACTGGATTATGAAACAGCTTACAAGGATTGACTACAAACAAAACTTTGGGATAATGTGGTTAGAAATAGTATAAGTTTCACATATTGACCTTATACATAAATATGAATGAAATATTCAAAAGTCACAGGTAGTTTCAAAATTCTGGAAGCAAAATCAATTGTAATACCAGGTTCTAGAAAATTCACATCACAGCATTCAATGCTGAAAGGAAATCATATGAATAATAATCAAGAGGTTGGGATGAAGCCTATCTCTAAAACATTTGGCTCTGACTTGTAACTCCCAGTGCCAGAAATTGGTTACAAACCACATAGAGGTATTGATCAGAAAGGCCCCAAAACAAGACAGGCTTCTGTCAAAGCACTTGATTACCCACCTGAGGCAAAAGATAAGAACCTATGGTTGAAGATAGCACATACTGCTGACACATAGCATTGGGAGATCCAGCTCAACCCTGAGAGGAAGCTAGTCCCTAGACTGTTAGCCTATATAGTGCTGCAAAGAACTATATGAGTTGGTAGAGAAAATTGACCAAAATGTTGTGAGCAAGCAGGAGACACTGCTATATGATAGCACACAGCAAGACAAGATAGACACACACTTGTGAAATAGTGGCACCCTACCTAATCAAGGTCTTTCTGGTTGACAAAAGATCTGCTCAGTGGAAAGGAACCCTTACCTGGAACTGGGATCCAAGCCAAATTCCTATGGAGACCAAGAATCTGGAGAAGCTTCTACTAACCTTGGGCCTAAAGAGAGAATACTTCCATAATAATCTCTCCAAACTAACAATGCTTATCCCATTTAATGATCTCACTCTCTGTTGGAAAATCCGTTTTTGTTTTTAGAAGGCAGTGTGAATTGAGGATAACCTAATTCTACCAACAAGACCAGAATTTATAGCTGACTCCCTGGCAGGAGATTAACCACCCCTCTCATCAACCAGGCACAGGTGAAACAAAAAAGGACCTGTGACATGAGTAAGAGTGCTAGGACAGACACTGAGGTTACTCAAAGTGTACCAAAGCAGAAATACAGAAGCATCTAAGGGTACAACAGTACTACAGTAGTCTTAAAGTAGACTTAAAACACACCTGCCATGGCCCAGGCAATTTTGTGGAAGAGCCAAGGTGGGTGGGAATATCTGAAATATTGCCCCTCACCAACACACAGTAAGTGATAGCTGCTACCACAACTCCATGGTGCATACCAGCAATCCCACTGAGGAGGGCCCCCAGTGAAATGGGGGCAGGGAGAAGGAAAATGGTGGTACTAACACATGATTTTTTCATACTGAGTTTGTACTTAAATGAAAAAAAAGTGTAACCATCACACTGAGTATATGTTTCAAAACATTTTCTTCCATCCCCTGTGTTGTATCTGCAAAGATCAATTTAGTGTAGATGACTTCAGGTGTCACAGTCTCAGAATCATCCCCTTGTCCACCCAAAATAATTCAATAAGCTAGCATCAGTTATTCTGTTAAAACAAACATAGCAGAATAGGTTGTGATGGCGTACACTTTAATCACAGCACTCAGGAGGCAAAGGTAGGAGGATTGCTGTGAGTTTGAGGCTATCCTGAGACTACATAGTGACTTCCATGTCAGCCTGGGCTAATGCAAGACCCAACCTGGAAACTGCCCCTCCCCCCACCAAAAAAACCATACCACCAAAACAAAAGGAAAAACACTGTATCCTTTATTAACTTTTCAAAATTATTTATTTAAGCTAGGGACTTTGGGTATCCAAAGTGTTAAATAAAAGGCAGGCATAGTGGTTCACTCCTTTAATTCCATTTCTTTGGTAGGTACTTTAGGTGGCTAGACAGTATGGAATCAGGGTTCCTGAGATCAGGGACAGTGCTGGTGATATGGGTTGCTGATAATATTCGTAAGCAACAGGGAGAGAGAGAGAGAGGGGAGAGAGAGAGAGAGAGAGAGAGAGAGAGTTTTTGGAATCCTCCCTTCCCCCTCCTCCTACTCAAACTAATGCCAAAGAATTGTGCACAGGGACAGAATTAAAATTTAATTACACATTTAATCTAATTTAGTTAATTAGGAAAAGGGGAGTTGGATGGGGAAATTTCCCAGTCATCATGTGGGAAGTTACAGAGTTCTCCAGCTACCAGGATGGGGAGAACGCATGTCAGAAAGTTAAAAAAAAAAACTTATAGTATTTAGTTAAATAAACAGCCCAAGAAAAGGTAACAGAAAGCTCCCTTTATGAGAAAGAGAGATTCATGAGAGAAAAAGTCTGGAGCCTGCCCCCCTAACCCAGCCATCAGCTGGAGTAGGGGTGTAGGCCTTACCTCACTGAAGCCTGGGTCAGCAGTCTTTCTACTCCAATGCCATGTGGGGGAAGAGGGCCCACTTCCTCTATGGAAGCTAGTTTTATGTCCTCCCCAGGTGAGCCAGAGAGACAGCTGATTGGTTTATATTTTACCAATCAGTTTTAGCACCTAGGTTGTAGCTCTAACTAAACACCCCCCCTCAAGGGGAGGGGGCCTGTCTCAGCAGAGAGGTCTGAGCGTCACACTGGGGTCATGGAACAGCTGAAGGACAGAGGATATGCTGCCATACACCTGAGTAATCATGGCCTTCACCAAGGTGGCCCTTTCTGTAACTGCTCAGACACTCAGCCTGAAGCAGATTTCCCCTGAGCCCTGCTCTTGCTGTCCATTTTAAGAGTGACCTAGGGACAGTGGATAAAGGTGACCAGATTGGCCAGCAGGAGCAGGAAGAGATTGCCATACCTCTGACCACTCCTCCATCTAACCAGTGGTATCTTGGAAATGGTGATAGAAGTATAGTCAAAGAACACCTCAGGAAGAGAGGAAAGGCTAGAATGACCTTGTCAGAGAGGTCAGAGCCAGCCCCTTAGCTTTCATTGCTTGGCCAGACAAATACTGTCAACCACACCAGGATTACTGCTGGGTTGTCTTAGTTGTCTGTTGGAAAGCTCTTTTCCTCACCATCAGTTCTACCAAGGTTATCAAGGTTACATCTTGTTGGCTTTAAGGAGAAAACTCCCCTCCCTCTGTCCAGTTGGACCACCAGAGCCAGTAGAAGACACAAGGTGATGAGAGCTTTTCCACCATGTATAAAGTATCAGAAATCCTCATTAGCCTTTTTCACAGTCCACTTACTCTGTAGAACTTGTCAAAGAAATCATTCACATCTCTT
>PVHP010005683.1:0-20461 GCA_004024765.1 Zapus hudsonius
GCCATCTCCCGCGCTGTGCTGGACAACCCACTCCGTGAGTTGGCTTGGACCCACCCCGGGGTGGCCTCACTCAGTGGGATGGACTCTCTGGGATGGGCCAGGTCCCCCGCAACCCCAGTCTGAAGCAGTTCCAGGCCCAGGCTTTGCTGTGAGTCCCCCTGGGGCTGGGCCACACCTCTAATGCCCCTGGGGGACGCTCCTGGCTTAAGCTCAGCATCCCTCCCCTCCCCCACTTTCCTGCAGATGGCTTCTGGCACTCTGGCATCATGGAGGAGCACCTGCTGGACGCCCTGGTGCCCTTCCTCCCGCTGCAGCGGCACCACGTGAGGCACTGTGTGCTCAACGAGCTGGCCCAGCTGGGCCTGGAGCCCCAGGAGGAGGTGGTAGAGGCTGTGCTGGGCAGCATTACCTTCTTCCCTGAGCACAAGCAGCTCTTCTCCTCTAACGGCTGCAAGACAGTGGCCACCCGGATCACCTTCTTCCTCTGACCCCTCTGGGTGGCACCCTTGCATTCTCTAACTGGCCAGGACACATAGGAAAGGCCTAGGGCTTCCCCCAGAAAAGGGACCCTTGTCCTGAGTGAGCTGGCCTGTGGAACCCAGCAGACAAGATCAAGGTGAAGAAGGGTGTTGGCCAGGCCAAGGACAGATAGCTTGGAAAGGCTTATTCAGCTGAATAAAAGGCATCTTCCCCAGGGAGACCCCTGGGAACTCCAGAGCCTCCTCCATGTGAGCTGCAACTCAGGGACTGAGGCTGGTGCCTGAGCTCTCTGGGGGCTGTTCCTTGCGCCCCTGCTCCCCAGGGGCCTGTTGTCCCAGTGTCCCAGGCCAGGGTGGGACCGTAACAGTTTCCATGAATGGAGGGACTCTGGCTGCCACCTCAACCTGGATGGATTTCAAAGTTTTTAATTTTGTAAAAGAAGAGAACCGAGATAATAAACAGTGTTGTCTAGAGTTTCTTGGTGCCCGGCAAGGGGCTCCGTCTGCCCCCACAAGAAGCGAAGGCTTCCCTTTGCCCTCCCTTCAGGGAGCAGCATCCTGGCTGGGGGTGTGACTAGCCTGTGGCCTCTTGGAGTTCTGGCTCGAGCCCTTGGAGCTCTGACTCTGGGCATCCTTGACCTTTGCATGCCTTGGGCTCTGGCCCTGAGTACTGTGGGCACTGCTGTTTGTCCCGTCTTGGTCATGGAAGGCCTTGACCTTGCTGGAACTGTACATTAGTCCTTGGCTATGGCCCTGGAGTGTACTGGCCTTACTGCTTCTCCGTCTGTGCGCGCGCTCAGCCTTGGCTCTTTGGAGTTTCTTTCTTGGGCTCTGGGCAGCCTTGGTCTTGCTGGGCTTCGGCTTGGGACCCTGGGTGGCCTCAGAGTTGATGGACATACGTTTCTGGCCGTGGGCATCTGCCGTCTTGTCGATGGGCTGGCTCAGGTCCTGGGAAGTTTCACCTTTCCTGAGGCCCCTGTTCAGGCCCAGAGTCTCCTTGTTTCCGGAGGTTGAGGGCTGAGGTTTCTTCAGTGAGGAGTCAGAGAACGTCTCAGCGATGGTGGATGTGCTTTTGTAGATGGACGTCTCTGACTCTGACATGTCAAAGGTCCTTGCTGGGAAGGGTGTGCCAAGAACAGCCATCACACATGCCCCTCATCTCCTGGGCAGCTCTAGAAAGAGGGAGCTTCCAGGCCTTCAGCCCACACCCCTGAGACCATTAGGAAGGGCTGGAGGAGAAGGCCTTGCTTTTTGGGTGGGGGTAGGGCTGTGACATGATGGGACTGCCGGGGTCTCACAGGCCCTTCCCTAGCCTCCCTCTTGCCCTATCTGATTCTGCCAGACTGAGCCCTTTGCCTCAGCGGTGCCCTGCCCTGCTTTTCCCCTTTTCAGGCTAAGTCCTGCCCTTTGACCTCTCCAAAGGTCCAATCAATCATGTTTCCTTCCACTGGTTCCCCCCTCCCCATTCTGGGTCAGTCTGCTCCCCTGCAGGCCTGACTTGGGACTTACTCCCTGGGGCTAGGACCAGGCCACTCGTTTGTCATGGGTGTCAGGGACAAGCCTGCCCATGACACGGACTACCCAGTGCACTTTTGGGATGAGCAAATGGAAGGGGACTGATGCCTCTCCCCTCCAAAGAGCTCTGGGAAGCAGCTTTTCAGGGTTTCCTTTTATGTCCTCTGGGCTGGTCCCCAGCTGAACTGGGGTCAAAACCTGGTAGACACACAGTTCAGAGGTTAAGAGGCAGGCCTGAGAGGGGTTAGAGTGAGCCTGTGGGGACTTACCATCCTCCAGCAAGGTTGGGTCTGTTACTCCCAAATGAGTCACCTGCCTAGAGTCACAGCTACCAACAACAGAACCCAAGTGCATACCCAGCCTGATCTCTGACCTTTGGCCACTCTTGCTAGCTAGCAGGAACAGCCCGGACTTACAGCTGAAGACTGAGCCCAAGGAGGTCTGGTCCAGGTAGCTATCCGACTGGGCTGTCATCCTGTGAGGGATCAGCTTCCCTTTGAACTGTGGCAGGAAACAGTGGGGCAGCTGCAGACCAGGAGGCTCCTGGGCCATCCAGCGACCTTTCCCTGAGATTTGACTCCTCACAGACACCAGGTCAGGGTGGCTGGGGACAGACTGCAGGGAGGAGTGGCGGGGTGCCCTGAGAAGGGTGAGGTTTGAGGTGCTGTAAAGTGACCATGGGTGCCGGGCTTCTGTCAGCTGGGAAGTGCCAGTGATGTGCCTCTCTGTTTCCCACATTTTGTCCTCTGCTGTGACCAAGGAGCACCCAAACACCCTGCTGGGGCCATCTAGCTGCTGATAGATACAGGCTTGGATCCTGCCCTGCTGGACCCCTCAGGCAGACTCCTGGCTGCTGCCCTCTGCCCCTGGTCATATCTGTAGGTGGCAAGGAGAGTAGACAGGTAGAGCTGAAGGTGCCAAGGACACCAGGTGTCTGTCACCATCATGGCATCTCCCCGAGGGGTGGGGATGGAACCCATGACTTCAAGGACTACCAAGATGGAAGTTTCGTACTTTCATAATGTGGACTAGGAAGGGATACTGGTAATGTACAGAGTCTCCTTTGAACACAACTTCATGTCTGTCTTCCATGGAACAGGTCTATGAACAGTGAGAAGCAGTGGGGGAATCTCACACATGTAACATTTAGGGAAAGGAGGGCAGGCCATGCTGTTCCATTATATGAAGAAAAGGTGACCCTCACCTATGAGCTTAAGAATCAAGGCAGCTTGGGCTGGGGAGATGGCTTGGCAGTTAAGGCATTTGCCTCCAGTGCCTAAGGGCCCGGGTTCAATTCCCCAGAACCCACATATGCCAGACCCATAAGGTGGTGGCCCTGGTGCATATTTTCTCTCTCTCTCTCTCTCTCTCTCTCTCTCTCTCTCTCTCTCTCTCTCTCTCTGCTTAAAAATGAATAAATAAAATATTTAAAAAAAAGAATCAAGGAGGATGCGTGCATGCAAGGGCTTCTGGGAGCTGGGAGTGTGTTTGTTGGCCTGGGTGATGGTGTCATGGTGTATTCACTCTCTTCACTGAAGATCTGTGCTCATGTCTGTAATGCTAGCCCTCTGGAGGCTAATGCAAGAGGAGCTGAAAGTTTCGGGCCAGCCTGGGCTACATAGTGAGTTCCAAGCCAGCTGGGCCACACAGACCCTGGCTCACAAACAAACCAAAGAAATGGGTTGTGCATTTGTCTATATTAATGTTACATTCAACAACAAACTTTTAGAAACAACTCAGGAAATCTGGCCCCGTGGCCTGTGTGAGTACGGGCTGGGTGTGTGAGGCCTCTCTGAGGTGGGCTTCCTCCTTGCCCTCTTGGGTTCCCCATCTCAGTGAGATGGGCCAGGCCTGGAGGCCTGTTTTGCCTCAGATCCCGACATGGGTCCTACTCACCTTTCTCTTTTCTGTCTCCTCCACCGTGGGGGCCTCAGCTTCCTCCTCCCAGTCTTCTTTCATTCCGTGAGGGATCTGCTTTTGAGGGATCTCAGGCCCCAGCTGCTTCCAGGAGAGCTGCAGTGCCCGAGCCTTCTGGCGCTCTAGTTCCCTCCTCCTGAGGATCCTAACAAGCCATGGCCCCAAACGGTCAGTCTCTGGAACTCCAGCTACTGTCCCCAAGAACTCTAGAGTGCAGGCCCTAGGAGGCAACTAGGCCAGAGGAGTTTTGAGCCCCCACCAGTCCCCACTCCTGGCTTGGGGTCCCCACTCTGGAAGCTTACCCCACAATGCCTTCAGAATGGCTGGCGGGCTGGCTGCTTTCCTCCAGCTGCTTCAGCTGCAGCCTGGCCAGGTGGGCCATGTGGCTGCCAAGTACTTCCTCCACCGACATGCCCGGGAAGAGGTTGCTTATCAGTGGTAACATCTGCCAGAAAAGGGAGACCGGCCAGTCGAGTGACCCAGAGTGGCCCTGCCCCTCTTAGGACTGAACAGGGGAAGACACTGCTATTTCTAAACCAGACCTTTTACCCCAGAAGAGGGGCTGTTCCTTG
Organism: Zapus hudsonius; assembly: GCA_004024765.1. Classification (NCBI taxonomy): domain Eukaryota; kingdom Metazoa; phylum Chordata; class Mammalia; order Rodentia; family Dipodidae; genus Zapus; species Zapus hudsonius. Next base: position 4,484 of record PVHP010005683.1, read on the forward strand.
ATGGGGAGCCAGAGCTGGATCTGACCTCTGAGCTGCAGGGCTGGGGCAGGGAACCTTCTCCCAGCCTCGCTCTGCATCTGTGGTGGGGGTGAGGCCACCACTGTTGGACTTGAGATGGAGGGGGGTTAGAGGGAGTGGTGGGGTTCACATGCTGACAACTCTGCCTAGCTCACAGGACATTCCAGGATTGGCAGCCTGTCACCAAGCCAGAGTTCTTTCAGAGAGGAAAAACTGTAGAAGCAGCTGGGTGCTGACTCAAGCCTGCCCACCAGCTGTGCCCACTGTCCTCACAGGAGCCCACCTTTGGTTGCTTGGGATTCAGGAGTAGCACGGTGGCGACATCCTGGCGAGCCCCAAAAATGTCCTGCAGGAGCTGTCGGTTCTTGGCCCGGTGCATGTAGTACTGGGCCTTCTTGGGGTTGTGCTTAATGGCCACTGAGAAGTGGTCTTCTGCCTTCTGGAACTGCCTGTGGATGGAGAGAGCCCAGGACTGCCATGAGCTGGACTGCTCCGGGGGTGGCAGCTTCCGGAACCCACTGAGAGAGAGCCAGAAGCCTCTGCCCGCCCTAGGCCCACACTCCCCTCCTGCCAGACATGCCCTTGATGCGCTGCTGATATGAAACCCTGATCTACAGGAGTATCTTAATAGACTAGCGGAGGCCCTTCAAAGACTGTCCAAAGAAAAAAGAAAAAAAAATTCTTATCCCCATGGCCTGGAGAGATGGCTCAGCAGTTAAGGCATTTGCCTGCAGAGCCTAACTGCCTGGTTTCGATTCCCTAGTACCCACATAAAGCCAGATGCACACATGCATGCATCTGGAGCTTGGGTGCCCCCCTTCTCCTTGTAAATAATTAAATAAAAAATACCCCCAGGCTGGGCATGACAGAGCCTGTCTTTAATCCTAGCACTGGAGGTGGGGGGCTAAGGTAGGATTGGTGTGAGTTCAAGGCTAACCTGGGCTACATTGAGAGTTTTAGGTCAGCCTGGGCTAGAGGGTGACCCTGCCTTAAAACAAACCAATAACATCAACAACAATAAAAAGACCCACCACTATCAACAACCAAAGGAAAACATGCATAAAAAAATGTGGGACTGGAGAGATTGCTCAGTGGGTAGGGCACTTGCCTGCAAAACCTAAGGACCCGAGTTTGATTCCCCAGTACCCACATCCAGCCAGATGCACAAAAGTGGCTCATGCATCTACAGTTTGCAGGGGCTGGAGGCCCTGGCGCACCCATTCTTCTGTGTCTGTCTGTCTTTCTGCTTGAAAATAAATAAAAAAATATTTTAAAAAACACTGAATTAACCGGGCATGGTGGTGCATACCTTTAATCCCAGCACTCAGCACTCTGGAGGCAGAGGTAGGAGGATCACCATGAGTTCGAGGCCACCCTGAGACTACATAGTGAATTCCAGGTCAGCCTGGGCTAGAGCCAGACTCTACCTTGAAAAAAACAAAACAAAAAACTCCAAAAAAAGATACTGGGTTGTTAAAGTAATTCAACCACATTAAGTAAACAGTTTGGGAGTCCTCACCCCCTCAACTAAGATTAGCAGAGTTGGGCTGGAGAGAATGCTCAGTGGTTAAAGGTGCTTGCTTGCAAAACCTGATGGCCTGGGCTCAATTCCCCAGTACCCACATCAAGCCAGATGCACAAAGTAGTGCGGAGTTCATTTATAGGGGTAGAAGGCCCTGGCGCACCCATACTCTCTGCATCTTCTCTCAAATAAATATAAAACAACAACAACAAAAAAGATTAGCAGAGTTAACACCCTGTGCTGAACTAGCATGGTGGTAAGTGTCCACCATCAGAAGTCCAAGGCCAGCCTGGCTCCGTAGCAAGTTTGAGGTCAGCATGGACTATATGAGGCTCCATTCCCCACCACAGTATCATTTAAAAAAAAATCTAGGCTGGAGAGATGGCTCAGTGGTTAAGGTGTTTGCCTGTAAAGCCTAACAACCTGGGTTTGATTCCCCAGTATCCACGTAGAGCCAGGTGCACAAAGTGGCACATGCATCTGGAGTTCGTTTGCAGGAGGCCCTGGTGTACCCATTCTCTCTCTCTCTCTCTCTCTCTCTCTCTCTCTCTCTCTCTCTCTCTCTGCCTGCAAGTAAAAAAATATTTAAAAGAAAGAAAAATCTAAATACTGCCCAGACATTCATCGGTAGAGGAATTCCTAGAGAATGGTCTGCTCACCAACAGTAAAGGCAGTGGTAAGTGTAAACCGTGGGAAGAACATCCAGGCTGGGGTGCAGCTTGGTGGTGGAGAGCCTGCCAGCATGGGCAGGAGGCCCTAGTTCCATCCCCAACACTGCTTCGCATGATCCCACTTTTTTCTTTTGAGGTGGGGTCTCGTTCTAGCCCGGGCTGACCTGGAATTCACTGTGTAGTCTCAGGGTGGCCTTGAACTCTCTCTCGGCAATCCTCCTACCTCAGCCTCCCAAGTGCTGGGATTAAAGGTGTGCACCACCATGCCTGGCCCCACCTTTTCTTTTTCTGGTGTGAGTGTATGTGCATGCATGGGTGCTTGTGCTCGTGTGTGTGTGTGTGTGTGTGTGTGTGTGTGTGTGTGTCTGTGTGTCTGTGGAGGTCAGGAGATCCTCCCCTTCCACCTTGCTTGAGGGAGGGTCTTTTGTTCACTGCTGCAGTTCACCAGGTTAGCTGGCCCATGGTTTATGGTGAATTCTCTTGTCAGCTTCACACTCACAGGCACGCTGGGATTGCAGACACCTGCTATGGCATCTGGCTTTCGGTAGGTTCTTGGGATCTGAAAGCAGGTACTCACACTTGCATGACAAGCACTGTATCCACTGAGCCATCTATCTTCCCCAGCCCCTGATCTCACTTCTACAAAATAATAACTGTTGCTGGGCATGGTGGTACACACCCAGCACCCAAGAGACTCAGGTAGGAGGATCACCATGAGTTTGAGGCTTGCCTGGAGCTCCAGAGTGAGTTCCAGGTCAGCCGGGGCTGCAGTGAGACCTGTCTCAAAAATACAACCAAAGCCAGGCGTGGTGGCACAGGCTTTTAATCCCAGCACTTAGGAGGCAGAGGTAGGAGGATCACTGTGAGTTCAAGGTCACCCTGAGACTACATAGTGAATTCCAGGTCAGCCTGGGCTAGAGCGAGACCGTACATCGAAAAACCAAAGCCAAAACAAAACAAACCCCCCAAAAAACACACAAAACAAAACAAACAAAAAATAGAATTGCTAACATATACCTCAGAAAAAGGAACCTTTAGAGGGAGGAGAATTGGACAGTAGGCCTTGGAAATAGCACATTTTGAATCATATTACTGCTCTTTAAAAAATGAGTATGTGTATGACAGAGCCTGTTGCCCCTACAAACGAACTCCAGATGCATGTGCCATTTCATGTATCTGGCTTCGCACTGGTAGTGAAAATCAAACTGAGGTCAGCAGGCTTTGCAAGTAAGCTTCTTTACCCACTGAGCCATTTCCCCAGCCCTAATCTTTTCATAATGACTGCTGATCAAGAAGAAAAAAGTATCTGTAGAGAAGATTCAAAGAATAAAATCTCTATCTAGGTGATGCGTGGGGGAGAAGCGGCCAGGAGTCCCAACAGGTGACCTCCCTCCCGCCATGCCCACCCTCCAGCAGCCTGCCCACCTGTGTTTCTTTTCACAGAAGCCCATCTTCTCCTGCAGGACACCCATGCGCATGTTGGCACCTTCGTCTTGTGGGCTCAACGCCAGGGCCTGCTTGTAGTCCGCCTCGGCAAAGGCCAGGTTGCCCAATTGGAAGAAGCAATCTAGGATCCGAGGCCAGGGGCTGAGTGAGCCCCAACTCCCAGCACCCAGCCTGCCTCAGCCTATGTGTGTAGAGGGGCTGGAGCTGGTGGTCACAGTACCCCAAGTGCCCGGTGTGGGCATTACAGGAGACTGTAGCCAGTCCAAGACTTTCCTCACTGTTCTTGCTTCCTTCCCTGCTTTCTCCCAAGGCCTAGGAGGTGCCCAGCTCACCTCCACGGTTGATGTACAGGCCCTTTTCATGCTGCTCGTCCCTGATGGCCTTGTTGAGAAGCAGAATGCCCTCCTGATAGGCGCCGTGGGTGTAGCAGTGCACAGCAAAGTCGTTATAGGCCAGAAGCAGCTGGCGCTGCGTCTGACTCACCAGGGGGTCCTCGATATCCATCACCATGTCCAGCGCCTTCAGCAAGTCTTCCACAGCCTGGTCAAATTCCTGGAGCCGGCGATACAAGGTGCCCCTATGGAAGCAGGTGTGGCAGGGAGAGATATATGGACCAAAATAGCCCACTCACTGGCATGTGTCCTGCAGGGCCTCACGCATGACCCGTGACTGTGGTGGGGATCTTTGCCCATGTGCTAGGTTTGCCCTGTGGGGACTAGTTTTGGATTGATACCTTGTTTAACCTGCTAGTCACTGGTAAGATTTAAAAAATTTATTTTGAGCCAGGTATGGTGGCACATGCCATTAGTCCCAGCACTTGGGAGGCAGAGGAAGGAGGATCACTGTGAGTTTGAGGCCACCCTGAGACTACATAGTGAATTCCAGGTCAGCCTTTGCTAGAGTGAGACCCTACCTCGAAAAAAAAAAAAAAAGCTTGTTTGGTTTGGTTTTTTGAGGTAGGGTCTCGCTCTAGCCCAGGCTGACCTGGAACTCACAATGTAGTCTCAGGCTGTGCTTGAATTCACGGTGATCCTCTTAACTCTGCCTCTGGAACGTCCACCTTCCTGAGAGAGTCTCTTGCTGTTGCTTCTGGATTCTCATGGTTCCATCTCCCACGTGGTGTAAGGAGTATAGATGTGAATCCACTTTGCACCCAGCTTTATGGGGGTGCTGACTGAAGATTAAACTTGGGTCATCAATGGGCTTGTAAGCAACTGCTGAGTCATCTCCCCAGACCCACTTTAACTCTGTGTGACTGTGAGTACAGATGTCTGTGGGGGTGTTGGTTCTCATCTTCCACCTTGTTTGCAGCAGGGACTCTGCTATTCTTTGCTGGTAACAGCAGGCTAGCTGGCCTGTGAGCTTCCTGGGATTGTGTTTCTGCTGCCTATCTCTAGGCCCTAGAATTATAGCCACATACCACTGCGTCTGGCTTGACGTGGGTTCTGGTGATACAGACTCAGGTCCTCATGCTTGCTCAGCAGGCACCTTACCTGAGCCATCTCCTCAGCCTCCTGTCACTGGTAATTTTTATTTCTCAAGGAGAGTTTCTGGTTTTGGCAGCCAGGTATGGGCCAGACTCTATGTTCAGGCCTCTGATATGGGCAATATTTGACCCAACTATTTAGATGAGAAAAACCCAGGATCAAAGTTAAATAACCCTGAATCCTTGGAGGACCAGATTCAACCCTGCTCAATAGGCCTGGAATCCTAGGATTCCCCAGATACCTGGGAAGCAGTGACAGAAACCACCTCCATGGCGCCATGACCCCAGTAGGAAGAGGTTGGATGGGGAAACTGAGGCCTGGGGAGAGTCAGGGGCTCTGCTGAAACCATGTAGCAGGTGTGGTGGGAGGATCAGCCCTCCCCATCTAATACCGGAAGAGGAAGAAGCTGGGGTCCAAGGGGTTGTTGTCAATGGCACAGTTGATGCGCTTCAGTGCACGCTGAAGCTTGCCCTGCACGGCCAGGATGCTTGCGTCTTGGCGGTCCTGCTGGGCCTGGTCCACCATTATCTGGAGCAGTCCTTTGGCCTGCGGATGCTTGGGATCCAACAGCAAGGCGCTTCGCAGGTCCTGATAGCACAGCTTGGGCTGCAAGGGCAGCGTGGCATCAGGGGTACTCCGTCTCATTGAGGGGTCAGGGAGGGCCTCTGGTTTACAAGCTAGCAACGTGCCATCCCTGCTCCGTGTCCCCCGCATCAATGTTCCATCTTTTCTGTCTCTGAAGTGAGGCAGGAGGCAATGTGGGAAAATCCTGCCTCCAGCTCACTCTCACCTGGCCTCGTCACAGCTGTGACCCCCAGTGAGACAGGTGGGCCTTGGTGGTTTGTGCCAATGTTTCTTACTTATAGGAGACCTGTGAGGCTCATTTGATTTGGAAGGCAGTGTGTGACCTCCTGACTCTGTTGTATTCCCCCCCATTCTCCCCTGAGCTCCTTCTGCATTGAGTTCCAGATAGTTAAAGCACAGATTTAGACCTGGGTATGAGCAGAGAACATCCCCAGGCAAATGCCTTCCACTCGGCATGCAGATCAGCCAGCTGGTCAATAAACAGTTTTAGCAAGCACCCCATGTTCTGCAGGTAATTGGCTGGAGGGTGGACTGAGCAGTGGGTGTGAGAGGAAGCTTTGGGATAGAGGCAGCAGCTCTTAGAACTGGCTGTGTGACCTGGTTCTAGCCACCCCAGGGGCTGTTGCTTCATCTCCCTTCCTCCAAGGCTTCCAGGGAGGAACCTGGGCAGAGGTCAGGGTTCAGAGTAGGCAGAGGTGGAACCAACAATAATTAGTGACAATAGTCATGCCTTTGAAGGAGACTGTCCCACTGAGTCACCTGCGTGTCATCAGGACACTGACGCCCAACCCTCAGCAGAGCTAGAAATCACTCAGCACCGCCAAAGGCAGCACTTCTCCAGCCTGGTAGAATGAGGCAAAACCAGCACACCCACACCCACACCCAGCCTGTCCCTCCCTCCCTCCCTCTCTCCCTGTCCTGTGTCCATCTCCCAGGTCAACCAGACCACTGCACACTGTTCGGGAGCCTTCCTTCACTTTCCCTCTGGCTGATGGCATGAGCCTCTGGTCCCAGCTCCTGAAGGCTGCAGACCCGCTCCTCCTCCCAGCCTCACCCCTTCTGTCAGACTCCAGCTCCTCTCCAGGCCTCCAGGGCTGTCCCCATCCCTCCCCAAACACAGGGCTTGTCGCTGCCACAGCTGGAGCTGTAAGAGTCCCAGGGCTCTCTACCCATTCCCTTTCCTCCCCCTGCCACTGGGCCACACATGCTTAACTAGGTCTGGAATTCTGAAGCCACCTCCTGTTATGGTAACTGAGGTCACCTCTGGGCTGAGAAGAGGGAATGCCACCTCCCTGCCACCTCCACCCAAGGCCACTCCTTCACAAGGCAGTTTACCCTCCCTCCATAAGCCCTCTCTCTCTCTCTCTCTTTTGGCTTTCCTACTTTAGGTATATCCACCCCTCTTCTCTTTCCTCTTGATCTCTTTCTCCCTCCCTCCTCCCTCCCTCTCAGACCTTCTTGCTCTTCTTCTGTCCCTAGGAAGATCTAGGAAGCCAATGCCCTCTCACCCTCCTGCCCTTCTCTCTTCTCTGCTCACTCCCGCTCACTAGTCTCCCTGTCCCCTTGCCCAGCCCATCAGGGAGGCTGGGAGCTTAGTATACAGGTGCATTGCAGCCGACTGGAAGAAAGGAAGGTGAGGTATAAGTCTAATGATGCTCCACACAACTGTGATTACATCATTCGGCAAGCAATTATCTGCTTGAGGACATCTTCCCTGGGCTGAAACTCCAAGGGACACAGAAGATTTGGCTTTCTCCCATGAGGCCCTGGCACAGAGTGAGGGATGAGTGAGGAAAGACACCTGGTGGTCAGGGTCTCAAGGCATTATAGGGACACTGTAGGTACAGGACTTCTAGGCTGGGTGACATCTTTGCCTCCTCCTGTAAACTTGGGACATCCTAGGGGTTCCCAAGCCTGAGGGAGGGCCACACATCTGCCTTGCCCACTCTGCTCTACCTTCTGGAAGAAGTTGTAGATCCTGGCCCGGAGGATGTAGATATCCGGGGTGGCTGTACCGTGCCTCACTTCCCTGGTGATGAGTGACAGGCATTCCTGATGCCGACCGAGGGCCAGCAGGCAGGCCATGCTGAAGGCAGAGGGCAGGATGCTCTCTGTCAGGAGGGCACACAGGAAGGGGCTGCTGGGAAGGCTGGGGGTGGCAGGCTTCACTCACACTCACCACCGGTACCGGTAATAGGCATTCTGGGGCTGTAGCTCAGACACTTGCAAGAAGATGTTCAGGGCCTCTTGGAAGTCGCATTGATCTAATAGGCATTGTCCCTGGGGACACAGGGGACAGTGAGTTCTGCTTGCATCCCCAGCCTAGCTGCACCCAACAGCTGGTAGAAGACAACATTGCTGCAGAAAGAGAGAGGCAGAGATACTAGAGAGACAGAGATGTAGGGAGATACAGAGCTGGCGAGAGGAACACTGAGAAAGACACACAGGGGCCGAGAAACCCGGAAGGCAGATGAAGACAGAGGAGCCCCATGCTCCGAGCCCCAACTTGCCTCATGGGGACACTTGTACATTCCTCTGTTCTTTGTTTGGTTTTTGGTTTTTTTTAAGGTAGGGTCTTACTCTAGCCCTGGTTGACCTGGAATTAACTACATAGTCTCAGGGTGGCCCCGAACTTATGAAGATCCTTCTACCTCTGTCTCCCAGTGTGGGGATTTTAAAGGCATGTGTCACCACACCCAACTTTTTTCCCATTTTGGGGGGCATTTGCAAACATGGTAAGGAAATTTATCTTAAAATTTTTGGAGTGCTGGGGTTAAAGGCGTGCACCATCACAGTACCCCACTCTGTGGTTTTGTTTGTTTGTTTTTATTTGCAAGCAGAAAAAGACAGAGAGACTGGGTGTGCCAGGGCCTCCAGCCACTGCAAACAAATTCCAGATGCATGTGCCACTTTGTGCATCTGACTTTTCATGGGCACTGAAGAATTAAACTTGGGTTTTGCAGGTGAGTGCATTAACTGATAAGCCATCTCTCCAGCCCTGTGTTTGGTTTTTGAGACAGGGTCCCACTCTAGCCTAGACTGATCTGAAGCCCACTCTGTATCCCAGGCTAGCTTCCCACTCACAGGGATCCTAGGACATCATTCTCTCCCCACCCCAAGACCTGGGATTAAAGGTATGCACAACCATACCCGGCTAGATCCCTCTTTTGAATGAAGGAAAGAGGCCCAGAGAGGAAGAGTGACTTTCCCAAGGTCACGCAGGAAGTGACACCACAGGGCACAAGCCCTCAACTGACAGATTAAACAATTTGGGTGCCCTAAACATTGCTGCTTTATTTTTAAAATATTTTATTTATTCATTTTTCAAGCAGACACACACACACAGAGAGAGAGAGAGAGAGAGAGAGAGAGAGAGAGAGAGAGAGAGAGAGAGAGAGAGAGAGCGTGAGCGAGCACCAGGGTCACCACCTTGTGGGTCTGGCTTATGTGGGTACTGGGGAATTGAACCCGAGGCTTTAGGCACTGGAGGCAAGTGTTTTAACTGCTGAGCCATCTCTCCAGCCCTGCTGCTTTATTTTTAAAGGGAAGATGGGCTGTTGAGATAGGATGCATGTAGCCTAGACTTGCCTTTGACTCACTGTGTAGGTGAGGATGACCTTGAATTCCTGATCCTCCTACCTCTGCCTCCTAAATGCTGGGATTAAAGGTGTGAACCACCACACATGCTTTTTAAAGTTTTGTTAAGCTGGCTATGGTGGATCTTGCTGCTGCAAACAGATGCCTGTATACATGGCTTGATGTGGCTGGCTGGGGAATTGAACTCAGACCACAATGTTTTGCAAGCAAGCACTTTTAATCATTAAGCAGTCTCTCCAGCACTTTTGGCTGTGTGTGTGTGTGTGTGTGTGTGTGTGTGTGTGTGTGTGTGTGTATGTGTGGTGTGCCCTCCTGACTCCCACACACTGTGTGCAGTGGGGGCTGCTTGCTGGAGTGGAATGCTGGATGTCCCACTCCACCGCTCCTAGTCTTGTTTTGAGCCTGAGTCTCTTTACTGATTCCAGAACTTGTGGGGCTCTGATGATTTGGGGGTCTTTGTGACTAGGATTACAGATACATGTAGACACACCCTGCTGTTTCACAAGGGATCTAGATATTTGCACTCAGGCATTCTCAGACTCCCCTCGGGCTCTCATGCTTGGACAGGAAGCACCAAACTGGGCTACATGAAACCTGGTCTAAAAAAAAACCCCCAAAACCAGACATCAAGCCTGGATGTGGTAGGGGCACACTTGCAATCCCAGCACTACAGAAGCCTACCTGGGCTACCTAGGGAGACCCTGCCTCAAACAAGAAACCATAATTGTGAAAACGAGGGGCTGAGGATGTGGCAGAATGTTTTCCTAGCATGCAGGGTTCTTAGGTTCAATTCCCAGTGGGGTAAGGGGAGGGGAGAGGGGGAGATGAGAAATGAAAAGATCAAGACTCCTAGTGTTTTGTTTACTATTGCTTTAATTTTTTTTCAAACTTGGAAAATCTTTTTTTGTGTGTGTTGTTGCTGAGGGGGGCAATGACTGGATATTCTCCCCCACCATGGCTCTTACAATCTTTCTGCCCCTGTAATTTTTTTTTCTTCGAATTATGGTCTCTCTCTAGTCTAGGCTGACCTGGAATTTACTATGTATTCTCAGGGTGGCCTTGAACTCACAGCCATCCTCCTAAGTCTGCCTCCAGATGAAAGGCATGTGCCATCACACCTGGCTACTGCTTTAATTTTGAACTGCATGTGAAGTCACTATTACCTTTTTAGCCCTGGGAACCTGTTCATTATAGATCTGTGCTGTCCACTAGAATACCCACCAACAACAGCAAGTGGCTTTACAAATTTAACTCAAATTAAATAAAAACGATTTATTGCTGGGCATGGATCTCAGGGCCTCATGTATGCTAGGTAAGTGTTGTACTATGAACTAGGCCCTCAGCCCAAATCAAATTTAAAATTTAGGGCTGGAGAGATGGCATAGTGGTTAAGGCGCTTGGCTGTAAAGCTGAAGAACCCGAGTTTGATTCCCCAGTGCCCACATAAAGCCAGATGCACAAGGTGGCACATGTGTCTGGAGTTTGTTCGCAGTAGCTGGAGGATTGGCATGCCCAGTCTATCTGCCTCTCTTTCTCTCTCTCAAAATAAAAAAGAATGTAAAAAATAAACATTTAAAAAAAAACTTAAATTTAGTGTCTCTGTCACACTGGTCACATTTCCAGGGCTCGATATGTCCATGTAACTAGTGGTGACCCTATTGGACAATGCATAGTAGACCTTACTGCAGGACCACCAACTCAGGAAGTGGAGGGGGTACAGCAGGTGGGCACACAGATGGACACAGAGACAGAGTCTCTGAAGATACAGAGCTGATATCCCAGGAGCAAAGGTGGAGCCCTGTAAGCTGCAAGCCAGTGAGTTGTGATGTGAAGGGAGACCCCCGCCCCCCAGGCCCAGCAGTCCAGGTACCTGCAGGTAAAGCACAAAGGCAAGCCTGTTTAGGTACTTAGTGTTGTCTGGCTCGAAGGCACAGGCCATGCGCAGGTTCTGGACAGCAGAAGAGAAGTCGCAGAGTTGGAGGTAGGCCTCGGCTCGGAAGATGTAGCAATCTGTCTGAGAGTGCAAAGAACCAGGCCGCTATCCCTACCCCACCATCCACAGGGAAAGGACTCTCTCCCAGAGGCTTGGCACCCAGTTACTAGGAGAAACTTGGTGGTCCTGAGAACAGTGACGGAGGAGAAAGTACATGCCAGTCAGTGGCTACCAGTTGTCCACCCAGGTCCTCCTCTCACCATCTTGGGGTCCAGATGAAGGGCACGAGAGAAGAACAGCAGGGCCATCTCCCAGTTCTCCTCCTCCAGGCACTGATGGCCTCGTTGGTAGCTGTGAGTCAAGGGAGTACGGACAGTGGGCTGCCCTTGACTTTCTTTGGACTAACTCAGGGCTCACTGTTGGGGGTGGGGTTCAGGTGGGAGGAGGGAGACTGGGCTAAAGAGCCAGGAGGAGTAGGCAGAGGGCTAGGGGGGCAGGCTGGCATTCTTGGAGCTCATCTGGATCATCATCATCAACTGTGTATCCCCTAAAAAGAACTCCATCAGTGTTCACTGAGGAGGAGAGGAGATAACTCTTGATAGCTCAAGACTATGTACTTCACAGCAGTGTGGGGCAGGGACCTGGGGCTCAGGGGACAAGTTGTCACTCACTACTCTTTGATTTTAAGAGGCACTAATGTCCTTGCGATTTTTGTGTTGACATCCTCAAAGTTGTAGAACACCCGGCTGGTTCCAAAGATGCGTTGCAGAGTCCCTTTGGGGACTGGAATTACCCATGGCTTTTTGATTTTCTGTAAGTGGGCATTTTCAAGTTCCTAGGACAAAGACACAGCAAGCCTCAAGGACTTACATTCCCACACTTTCCCCAGGTATGTTCCCTGGAAGGAGGTACACTCACCCTCCCATCCTAGGGTGCTCCAATCTCTCTACAGCCCTGCCCCTCCCTCCTCTTCAGTCCAGAACACACTATTCTCTGCTCTCACATTGTACTTGTTCCTCGTAGTTCTCAGCCTACCCCCCCACCCAAGCTCAGACCTTTCCCCACATCCTAAAACGCTTGGGGGTCCTTATAAATCCAATGGGCCCTCAGGCCCAGCAGGCCACACTGAGCCAGAACTTCTGACTTCTTCCCCAGGACTACCCACTTCCCCATTGCCACCAGAATCCTGTCCCAGAGCCCTGCTTGACTTCCTTCAAATCTCTTTACTGGAGCCGGGCGTGGTGGCACATGCCTTTAATCTCAGCACTCGGGAGGCAAAGGTAGGAGGATCAAGGCCACCCTGAGACTACATAGTGAATTCCAGGTCAGCCTGGGCTAGAGCGAGGCCCTACCTCGAAAAACAACAACAAAAGATCATATCTCTCTGCTGGCTCCTCGTCCGAACAACCCTTCTCCCCTCCCTCCCCACGGACAGACGCATCGTGTGGCCCTCATTCTAGGCGGTGGCCAGGGTCTCCCGGCCTTGACCCCCACGTACTTCAACCTTTTGCTGCAAAGTCAGCGTGCTCCAGTCCTTCTTGTCCGACTTGGTAGTATCGTTCACCTCGCCGGAGTCCGTCATGAGCCCCCTTCCACGCAGGCGTCCCACCCGGCGTTGCTAGGCACCAGCTCCAGGACGCCCACCGACCCCGCCCACTTGGCCACGCCCCCAGGGTCCAATGGTGGGTTAAACTTCTCAGCCCGGCAAGCTGAGGTCCCTGTGCAGCACGACGACCCACGGTGGGCCTGGGCTTCCGCGCGGAGGACAGCGCACACCGACCCCCACGGGCCGTGCGACGCCGCGCCTCGGAACGCGCGGGGACGGTCCCACACACCCCGCCACTTCCTCATCTCCGATTGGTCGCTCCCGGACATGTGGCGATGCGATTGGTCGCGGGCTGCCTGACGTCAAGGGGCGGTGCCCGAGCCGTGAATGGGAGGAAACATGTCGCTGTCCGGCCTTTTCCGCGCCGGGATGCGGCGGAGTCGGGCCGCGAGCGGGTGCGCTTGGGAACCTCGGTCCCCGGGGAAGCGGTGGCTGGTGAGTGGGACGTGGCCGGCGCCGTCGGGGCCCTAGTCCACGTCCTCCCAAAGTCCCGTTTTCTTTCCTAGAAAATGGGCCGGATAAATGCTCTGCCGGCTCCAAACTTTCCAGGGCTGCACGCCGCCCCTGAGCCTTTTGGAGACTCCGGGAGTTCCTAGGCCCTTGCGCCCGGCCATTCCCGTCTTCCTCTCCGTTTCCCTTCCTCTCTTTTGGGTCCCAGGTGATGAGTTGTCTGGCCTCAGTCTCCCTGGTCATGCCGCCCGCAGGTGGCTGGTCTTGGGAACCCCGGACTGCCGGGTTCGCGACACAGCGTGGGCATGGCCGTGCTGGGACAGCTGGCGAAGCGGCTGGGAGTGGCCGAGAGCTGGGCCCGCGACCAGCGCTGTGTCGCTGACCTCGCCATGGCCCCGCTCGGGGATGCCCAGGTCGTCCTGCTCCGGCCGCGGAGGCTCATGAATGCCAATGGGCGCAGCGTGGCCCGAGCAGGTGAGTTGAGGGCTCCCTGGGTGGAGGGCCCAGGAGAACGCAGGGACCCGACAAAGGACAAGTGCCTGTTGAATTCCATTTGCTGGATGAGTACTTTGGGGGGGGGCTCAGTTTCTCGAGTGGGTGGGGTTCATCGAGGCCTCTCATGGGAACCTGAGCCTTACCCCTCGGGCAGATAGGCAGTAATCACGTTTCCATGTGCTAAGTGGAGCTGTTTGGACTGACCGCCGAGGAGGTCTACCTGGTGCACGATGAGTTGGACAAGCCCCTGGGGAAGCTGGCTCTGAAGCTAGGGGGCAGTGCCAGGTGAGACCCTGGGGGGCTCAGAGTTGGGATAGGGATGCTGGTCTTCCAGTTGGAGTGACGTAAGGCTGCCGAGCCCATCTCCCCAGAGGGTGGGAAGTAGAGGGATGCTGCTGACTCAGGAAAGCGCTAACAAGCTGCCCTTCTCTTATCCCTCAAGGGGCCACAATGGAGTTCGTTCCTGTATTAGCTGTCTCAACTCCACTGTGAGTCTACCCTTCTGTTCTGCACTGGGTGGGGGCATCCAAGGTGCCTCACTAAAGCCCCTTGGTTCGTTTGGCTCCCCACAGGCCATGCTGAGGCTGCGGGTGGGCATTGGCCGGCCCACCCACCCTAGTGCTGTGCAAGCCTATGTCCTGGGCTGCTTCTCTCCTGAGGAGCAGGAGCTGCTGCCTCCGTTGCTGGATCAGGCCACAGACCTGCTCTTGGACCACATCCGAGCTCGAAGCCAGAGACCCTCATCAGGCCCCTGACACCAGCAGCTGTGGCTACCTGTCTGACTGCAGTGCCCCCAAGCCTGGACACAGCCACACCCACCATGACTTGTGCCATCCACTGTTTATATAATTCTTCTCTGGGTTGCCTCAACCCGCTTGCACATTCAAGGGGGTACTGTGGCCGGAATGGTCCATCTCTGGGGTAGGTTTTGGTCTTCTCTCCGTGGGCTACTTGTAATGCTGGAAAGTTTTAGGAAGACTAAACTTTTTGAGTCTTTTGAGAGAGCCAGGGAGGTGGATCTGCAATATTAAAGATGTCAGCTTGAAGCCTGAGGCCTCTTCAAGGGAGTCTCCCCTTCCTTGCTAATGAGCTGGGGACAGACAACAGGATCTGGTAGGTCCCCTTCCCAAGGGATGTATGTGTGAGGCACACTTTAGCCCAGAGGCCCTGTTAGCCTTTTTAGCTATTTTACAGATGGAGAGGCTCAGATAGGTCCTATCACCCTCCCCCCCCCCAAGGTCACCCAGCTACAGGCTGGCAGAGCCACAATATGTACTGAGGGCTGGCTGTCACCTCCTGTCATCAGGGTTCCTGATACTCTCACCTGAGGACTATTCTGGAAGTTTCCCATGCGAGTGGCGTAGGAGAGCATTCTGAGGTCCTGGGGGTTGTGTGGGATGTGGGTTCGGCGAGGCACCAGGCCTAGATCCCCAGGCTGGTAGGTTGTGATGGTAGATAGCTGCTGCAGCTGAGGTGGCACCTGGGGTGACTGGATGTTGTACCGGCTATGGGGAGGAAGCCAATGTTCTGAGAGATCTTAGAGTCAACAGAGGGCTTCCCCTGCTGAGGCTCCACAGGGTCTCCTCACCTCTCCTTGGACTGGCCATAATGCTGGCTCTCCTGGTGGGGGCACAGAACCAGTTGGGGTTTCAAGGCAGTGGCAGAGCTGAGCAGGACCAGCAATTGCTGCAGCAGCTCCTTGCGGTGCAGCTGGAACATCACGTCGAAGTTGCCGTCGTCATCCTCTGCTTTCATTTGCTGGTGGGTGTGGGGTGGGTTCATGACCACAGTGGTCCCAATACCCACCCTCTTTCACTGTGAGTGCCTGAGCTGGGATGGAACACCCACTGTCAGGTTGAGAAAACTGAGGCCCAAAGCCTTCCAGAATATCACAGAAGAAATTCAGCTCTTTGGAGACCTCAAAGGGATTTTTTTTTTTCCCGGTGGTAGTGCAGGAAACTGAACCCAGGACCTTGTGAATGTACCACAGATAAATCATCTCCAGTGTGCTTTTTTTTTTTTTTGGTTTTTCGAGGTAGGGTCTCACTCTAGCCCAGGCTGACCTGGAATTCACTCTGTAGTCTCAGGGTTAGCCTTGAACTCACTCGATCCTCCTACCTCTGCCTCCCGAGTGCTGGGATTTTAAAGGTGTGTGCCACCACACCTGG